>BMAO01019583.1:0-16553 GCA_019973975.1 Trichonephila clavata | reverse complement strand
ATGTATTAGATTTTGCTATGTTTATAAATAAGTTCAATAATTTTGAACCATCATGGCTCTTGCAAAAATAGAATGTTCCGATCATTTTAAAATATTTAATCATGGTCAATTTACAATGACGACTTTTCAACGGGAAAAGAATTTTATTTGGTACACACAATTGACGTGAATTAACCCTTCTTCACATTGGATTTGAAAAGGTATCATAATTAGAATCATCAATTCGTAAGAAAGTTTTTACTTCTAATGGGTTTATCATTGCAGACCTAGAACATTCCCTGAAGCTGGTATTTCTTTTTTAGTGTTGTGACCATATTAGGTGGATACGAATCGCTGCACGTAATTTTGATGCCCAGTTTCTTACCTGACCCAGTTTCTTCAGGTACCTGATTATTGACGATGTGAACCTGTGCTGGATTTAATTTTGCCGAAATCCACCCAGCCAAACACACACTCTAGTGATCTTTTATAAGCCACATTATATTACGACATATCCATTGTTGATTTTCTTCATCAGAACAATCCATTGCTTTGTGCCGAATAAGGCCAGAGTCAAACAAACCACGCCACCAACCATCATTCACAAGAAATTTCGAACCATTAATTTTGGACTTTGACCATTGTGCCTCAGTGTACACTTAATGAAACTTTGAACTTAAATAGTATTTATATATACTTATTAATTATTCAATATCTTTACAGAATTAAGTAAAATTTAATTTAATATCATGGATTCGCACATGAACATAATTTACTTTTAAATTATTAAAGCACATAAGAAACAAGGGCCAAAAATTTTTTAAAAATATTTTTGGTTTAGAAGTCCATGTTACTCTCTTAATAAAATCATACAGTATTTGTTTAACAGAATATTGATCCTATTAACTTTTCATTTTCTTGCAGTTATTATGATTGTAGTAAAAACTGTCAATTAATGCTGTAGCATTGCCTTACGATACCAAAGAGAAATGTTTCCCACCTTTTTGGAGCTGCTGACTGGTCAGTGTTTAATACTTTTAACGCAGATCTTTTGGAGGGTGGATGGTTTTTTTAAAAAATTTAGTTTTAATTTTATAGTTTTAGTTTAATTGTATTTAAACATGACTTTAGCAAAAACTACATTTGCATCATAAAATTAATTTAGAGTGTTTAACATAAAATATAAAGTGATTTTCGTGAAAAGTCACACACACTCGAGAAAGCACAAGAGTAAGTAAAATGAAAATAATCCAATCAACCTTACCATTTAATCCAAGGACTGATAACATTTCGCTGCCTGGAGGTTGGGGACCACTGCCATTGGGAAACATATAGATTTGAACTTATATATACTGACATATATATTACTTCAGCTTCTTCTCCCATTATTAACATTTCTCCCCTCTACTACAAATTTAATTCATCTTCTAACTGTTGTAAGGGAAATCGAAAGTCTCAAGGAAATTAGATGCATTCTTTAACCAAGCGGTGACTCAGTTGAACCATGGATGAATTTTTTTGCATCCTTTAAATTTAATTGAGAACATGACGGAATATATATTAATTAATGTTATAAAATATTCGTTTTTTTAAAGATAATAATTATATTAACACTATAAATATAAATAAATAGATTCGTCGTAATACAGAAAGAAAAATGCTTCAGTATAATGGATGATAAATAAAATAATCGATTGGGGTGCACATGTATCTATTAATATTCCTCGTTGTCCTCGGATGTCTTATGTGGGAAGGTGTCTCGGTGTCTTATGTCTTTCTGTATTTCTTTCGTGTCCATGAAATTTTTAAGGAATTTAACTTTCAATTTCTTACAGACTTCATGAAAATACAAAAACAATTGTTTTTTTTTTTAGAATTTTTATATGTTAGAAAAAATTGTACCTACGTCTAAAAAGAAGAAATTTAAAAATTCAATTATTTAAATATTTAACTATGCATACCAATGATAATCAACCTGAGGCCCAGGGGCCGCATATGACCCATCAACCTTTTCTAAGTGTCCCGGGCATGACCATTTTTTTGTTTGTTTAACATTTATAAACCACGTGCACCACTCTATGTATAAAACGGGGGCGTACAACACAGACTGAAGAAAGGACTACAACACAAACATCCATGCCTTCTCCGGGATTCGAACCCAGTCCCTACGGCACCGCAGTCGGCTTCACTGACCACTATACCGGATGGGCAGCAGGCATGCCCATTGCACTATGAAATTCAATTATTCAGCACAATGTACATAAAATTTAGCTGTAAATTTTACCAATTAAGGAATCACATATTACGACATAAATCAATAAAAAATAAATAAAAGCAAAGATATTTGTGTGTGTGTTTTATAGATAAATTAATACAGTACTAAAATAAGAGAAAAAAATGCGTTTTACATTTTCATCAATTTAACTGTGTTTAATGTTGCTTAGGTCTTATAGCTTTTTCTTCCCATTATCCTCATGTTGTAGCCCTCGTGAAATTTCTGTCCTAAGTATGTACCCTATCGAAAGTAAAGGCTGAGTACCTCTGATCCGTACCATAGAATAAAACTTATAATATTATATATTTTTTTGATTTTTATTTACTTTCAATATAACAGATGAAACCAAATTGCTGGCTAATAAAATATCAACATCTATATATACAGAACGTAAAGAACATTGCCCCATATTACACATGAATTAAGAAAATGTATCGAAATTAAATTAAGTAATGAATCATTTTGATACTTGATTTGATTAAAAAAAAGTATATACCAAAATCAGACTTAAGAATAAAAGAGTTATATTATCATGGGATGAACTAATCGAAGATCCCAGATGATATAATCATTTTACAAAATTTAATAAACTTTTGGGAATAAGCTAAATTACGTATTATTTGAGTGAGAGAAGAGAAGTAAGTGTTCGTATAAATCATGAATTATATCATTTGATGTGTGAGTTAAAAGACTGAATATTGAGTCTGATTTTTATTCCGCTTTTGCTCCCCCCCCCTCAGAAGCCTAATCGAAATTGGATTCAGTCTTAGGTCAACTAGAAGTTTCAAGATAGAGCCAGGGTGGTCCTTGGCAACATAACATGCCATCTGGTAAGCATTTAGGATCAATACCGCGATATACGGGATTTTCTTCAGAAGGCTTTAGTTTCCAGTGCTTTGCTTTTAGAATTTCCTTAATTTCATAAGTTCTGTTTGCTACGAAAGTTTTTCATTTGCACCCAGGATAGCACTATTTTAGAATCCTTCCAAACAAAAACATCAAAAGTATAATTTTTAAAGTAAAAACACCGATTTAAATAGCTTTAAATAAAAGAAGCATCTGCAAAACTGTCATTCTACCGTGTTATCTGCTGTAAGAATGAACCATCTAGGAACAGTGAGATAGTTAATTTCACATAATGCCTTTTGAAATCTAAGCAAATTCTCTGTTAATTGTTGTGGAATAGAAGAATCCCAATCTGTTTTTGTAAGCCAAAGTTTTTGATAAAAGATCTTCGTGAATACCGTACAATGTGGTACAAGTCCTCAGGGATCGAAGATTCAGATAAGAAACGTTTCTTTGTGAGTGGTGGAGAATAATCAAGAGAGGGTTGGAAATCAATAGTTTCGTTGGATGAATTCCAAAACAATCCCAACACACTTTAGAGCTTTCATTAGAATCTCTGGAAAATTCAACTCGTGTATCATGAGAGCTATCACGTTCACACCGGAAAGTAAGTTTAAAATTGTCTTTTCCCCATGTTCTTTTATGGGTTTATTGAGTTTCATTGTGTAACAATGCTTAAAAGTAAGTTCGTTTTATTTAACGAAAAACTTACTTAATTCATTAGGATTTTACAACTAAAGATGATCAAGTGGTATTATTTGGGATTCAAGTCTCATTAAGTTGATAAAGTAATACAATGGTAATGATTGAAACCTTATTTAAATTAAGTAGCATGGTGAGTTCGAGTTCTGTTACCGCTTATGACTTTACGTGTAGAGGGAATGACGTACTAAATCTATCGAGATTAAAAGTACAAGTTTCCGTGGTTTGGAGATTGGTGTACCAGTTCACATATCGCCCTTGTCAATTATCCACACCGCAAAATTTTAAAGAGTTCCCCAGCAGCTCAAAGATACTTTTTCTAGTCCGAAATTCAAAATAGAGAAATAAGTAGCTTTTTTAAAATATAACTTAATAAAGCAAATCATTTTTAAAATACAGCCCGATCAATTTGACTTTTTTTAACAATCCTTTTCAAAATAATCTTTATGAAACTCTTCTCCTTTCACGACGACATGTTTTTCTGAAATTTCAATGATTAGGTAAACCTGCTTATAAATTATTACGTGACGTTGTAAGTAGTTAGTAGTTATGTGTTAGTAGTTAGATTTCGACTAACTTTGCACAAATGCAACTTCTAAGCATATCGATGAATAAAAACCGCTTGAAATCTGGCAATAATTCATTGCAAGGAAATGCCAGTTTTATTTTTCTATCCAAGTGTGCAGTAAACAAATTGTAATAGCGCGTTTCATTACTTCATTGAAAAAAATCTCCGTTAAAATGATCGCAAATGGAGAGCAATTTTGTTGTGAAAAGTGCGGCAAGACCTTTTTTCTTCGTGCAGCTTTAAACAGACATTTATGTACTCAAAAGAATGAAAAATCTTTTGTTTGTGAAATCTGCAAGAAGGCCTTCTCCCGAAAATATAACTTGAAACGTCATTTGGATACCCACAACAATGTAAAATCTTACATGTGTGATACTTGTAAAAAAGCTTTTTATTCCAATAATCATTTAAAAACCCATTTGCGTATTCATACCAACGAAAAACCTTACGTTTGTAATGTATGCACAATGGATTTTTCACAACATGGTAATTTAAAAAGGCATTTGCGTATTCATACTAAAGAAAAACCATATGTGTGTGATATTTGCAAGAAGGCTTTTACTGATAGTAGTGATTTAAGAAGGCATTTGCGTATTCATACTAAGGAAAAACCTTATGCTTGTGACATTTGTTACCGTGCATTCTCTAGAAGCATTAGTTTAAATAGACATTTGCAAAGACACAATGATTAGAATCCTTATTTTTCAGACATTCTCAAATTGATCACTTCCTTACTCAATTTCGTATTCAAGATAAAAACAAGTCGCATGTGTGTCCTACTGAAAAATGCGTTAGAAAACTTTCTACGGATATTGAATAATTTATGGACGTATACTTTTAGTATATATAACTTTCACATTCACATAATAGTTTTTAATGTGATAGATAGAATTTGTAAATAAATTAAAAGGTTTTAGATATGGGTATGTTTTTTTATTTTTGCTTGATTATATGTCCTGAATTGTACTTTAAATCTTGGAAATTTATTCTCGTTTTCTCTCATTATTTTAAAAATTATTTTTGTTACATGAGATTAATGATAAATTAAAATATATTTTAAAAATGAAATTTTTCATAAATTTTAAAGAAGCGGTATTTTTGAATTCGCATACAATTCAAAACTAAGCTATTTCTAAGTACTACATTTTAATTATATTTATAATTGTTATGTGGAAACTCTTAGTATCGTAATTAATATAATTGAGATCCGATTACAATGTCTTAGGGTGCGAATAAATAGAAGGTACAAATATGGGTGCATACTTATTTAAGAGGCACAAATCTATATTTGTGTGCTGCACGTACTGTGCACATAAGTGTTTAATTTAAATTTGTATTAATACTTTTAATTATATATATAACTGATATCTATTACGTATTAGCAGAAAAGTTGAAGTAAATTGCAATATTTCTCATAATAAACAACTAACACGAAAATTAAATTTTTTTCCCACTTCTATTTTATTTTTAGAATAAATATCTTGAAGAGAAGAAATTTCTTGTCACTTCCGCAAATTTTAAAATAATTGTTTTGAATCATTTCAATCTGTGTTTCTTTTAAATAGAATTCTTTTAAGTTATGCATTTTTATGTTTTGACATCTTAAGGTTTAGTTAATTTTTACAAATGCATTGACATCTTGAATCAGAAATATATTAAATCATATTTTTAAGAATTTCTGCATCGAAATGTTATGAAATTTGGTCTATTTGTATTTGTTTTACTCTTTTGTGTTTATCGTTAATTATTGTAACTGTAAATTAAGAATACAAATAGTTTTTTTATTTATACATTTAACTGCTTTCCTCACAGTTTATTGCATAAGTAAAGATGGATCCGCTTTTACGGTTTCGAAAACAGAGAGTAATAAGCTGTAAGAGGAAACGGCAATTTGTCAACGAGATTTCATAAGATCTTAGAAAATGTAGACATTACGTTCTTGTAAAAAGCAGGATATTTGTTAAAAGTAAAAGGAAAATTTCTTTTATACAATAACCACATATTTTTAAAAATGAGCATGTTGTTTCAAATTAAACACTGAGTCATATTTTTTATATGCAGTGACACGGAATGTTTAATATTTGATGGACGAAAATTTTCATCTTGAACTCTAATACTCAAATGCCCTTATTGGAGGTTCATTCCTGATAAAAACTTTTTCTCTTTGCGCATATTTTTATGACTAGTGTTAGTCATTCGAAAACTCAATGTACAAATAATTCTTTTCTAAAAGAGTTAAAAAAAACAGCTTATAAATTTTTCAGTAACATCTAAAAATAAAACCAGCCTCTAAAATTATAAAAATATTCACGTTTCCCATCTCGAAGTAAAATATACGTACTTAAATCATTCAATGTCATCATTCAAAGTTTAGTAATACATCTGCCAGAAGCCCACACGTTCGAGTGTAGAGTACGAAATTGAGTTATGAGCTGGTAATTTTAAAAATGACTGGGAAATAAGGATTCTAATCATTGTCTCTACACAAATGTCTACTTAAACTACGATGATGAGGGAATTCACGGTTACAAACGTCACAAACATGCGGTTTTTCGTCAGTATGAATAAACAAATGATTGAAATTACTATTATCAAAAAAGCATTATTTTAGATATAACATACATAAGATTTTTCTATGGTATGTAGTAGAGTTACACAAAGTGGTCGCGGTAGCAAACAACTCATGGTCAATAATTCTTGTCCAGTGTTTCTCAGTTGAAATTCGAGTCATCATGACACTCAATACCCACCGTGCACAGGGGATGATGGGGCGATTCAATGAACACATGTTGGCGTGGTGGAAAAATTACTGAAATTATGTTGCCAGTTACTCGTCATTTGACATATATAACTTCCACGTGATTAGAATGAAGACCCAATGGCACAGCAGTCAGCGTTACTAAGGTAAGATAACAATATACCGAAAGGGTAGTTCATTATTTAGCTATACCAATGGAGAACAAATGACGGAGTCCCTTGGTCTGGACACCCCCATAGCCCTAGATTTCTTTTTCGATTGCTTATTTTTATTTTAGCATTAATTAGTAAAATAAATTAAAAATTATTTATTCAATTATTTATTTTTTACTACTTTTTGTTCCGACAATCGATAAAACTTTCGACACTGCTCCCCCCCCCTTTACCTTGAAAATTTCTACAGCGCGCCACTAAGCGTTATTGCTTCTCGTATTAATCAAAATCAAACACGACTGCCACACAGATATTAAATTTATGAGTCAAGGAGAAACCTTGGTGAACGCACGTCGACTGCTTGCATTCCATATCTTCACGAGAACGCTGCACCTTGTGTGATGCATTGGGAACACGACTCGAACATATCTTGGTCGCATTGTGGGAAATCTAAACAACCAATGTCACTGTTCTTAAATTTTAAGGCCTTTGAGGTTGCAGTACTTCGAAGTCACGGAGGTGTCATCTTTCAACAAGACAACACTATATCGCATGTTTAACGTCACATCCTGACATACCTTGATAAAGAAGGAATTCCTTTGTTGCCCAGGCAATGGACGAAATTCGCACCAGGCAGACGCCAAGCGGGGAATCACGTGACAAATTGGGCAACAATTGCACGTGTTTTCCATTACCGTGGTAGAACCGTATAAGCAAATTGTTGACATTCTTTAGCTTTAATTTTATCTAATTAAAATATGTGATATCATTGTATTTCTTGCATTATTCTAGTGTATATATTTGTTAGGAAATAATCTTAACAACTTTTTTACATAATTTTTGTTTTTTTTTGTAATTTATTTATCTAATTAGGTATTCGTCTGCTTCGACTAGTGTTAGCTGGTGTATTTGTTTATAGTTCTTGATTCACTTAGATATAGCTCTCAGTTATTTTAGTTCTCAATTAATTTTGTAGTTCTTTTTTTTATATTCGATGACAAATTTCTGAGTAACATGTCGCTTACCGAGCCTGATTGCTCAGTTAGGTATTAATTTTTTTTATCAAAAGCGTTGTAAAAGCATAAATGAAGAGAGTAAAGTACAAGTCATTTGTTCAGATCAGAACAACTTCTGAGGTAAGTTATAAATTATTTTGTGTTCTAATTTAGATACTTTCTGAAACTATTATGAATGCATTGCTATTTACTCATTTATGCTTTAGTTTAACTCATTGTTATAAAAAACAAAATAGGTTTTAATAACATTAATATTGTTATTTATCATTGAATTATAAGTTGATTCTAAAAGATTAAAAGTAATGGCAACTATTCAAATTTAGCAGCTTTTTAAACATCTGTAAAAGAAATGTGAATGGACAAATTTAAATTTTTTGAATAGCTATATTATCAATGATAAGTTTATAATTTGATTCTTATATTTTAGAGTAGCATTGAATATCAATTGCATTGTTTTCTATTTTAATGAATATTCATTATTATGCTTTAGTCATTACATAGTTATTGCTATTTATGAGTAAATCCTAATTTGATTCCAACACAAAAGTAAAGACAAGAAATGCCAAACCATTTTGATAAAGAAATGTAAATTTTTTCATTTAAAACTTAAATTCAATATGGAGAAATGTTGTGTTTACATTTAAGATTCTCCCAAATTGTTACTAATTTTTCTTATAAGGCATAGTATTTTTAAATCAAGCACTTTATGATGTGTTTTTATATAAAAAAAAACTGTTAATTTTCACTTATTTAAAATTTTTATTCATATAATTTATTTATTTAAATTATGGTCTTTAGATAAAATAATTGAACATAAATGAAGCTGAAAATTAACTTTGGCACAAATCTTTCAACATTTATTAACCAGTAGACTAATATGTAAATACCGAAAACTCATAGAAATTTACAATCTAATTTTAGAATTTATTTCTTTTTAATATTTAATACTTTTTTTTAAACTTAAGGTTATAAGTGCAACATGCACTTGTCCTGCTGGAGGCACTCCAACATTTTGTAAGCAGGTATTTGCAACGGTTTATGTTCCAACAGAAAACAAAGATGGTTTCTGCAAAAGTGGAGACAGATCGTGCTACTTGGTATATTGCATTGTTTACCTGGTTTGCGGGTAGATAGTGAAAGTACCCAGATGGTGCAGGACGATGCAGATTGAAATGGCAAGATTCTTTGGAAATTGTTATTGTTTGGAAGTGCGAGTCATGATATGAATGAAATGTGTCCGCATCTGCAATGAGCAGACAACATGTTGCAAGGACAGAAATCACCACGGCACGAATTGAAGAAACTACTTAGATTGATCAACGGGTAACTCAGCTTTAAATCTCGTCAGAGCTGGGATTGAGATATGGTAGCACGCAGTATATCATTTTCTGATGTGCTGCGATATTGTACTGAGACTGGCTCAATGGACAAGGACCTGATTTCTACCTAGACAGATTAAACAAGTAGGTTCTGCATTCTCTATGATAAATGCCTAAATAGACTTGGTGATTATGATGAAATGTGATAGGTGAATATGCCTCTTAATTCCCTTTTTGTATTTTCTGTCTATTGTAAATAAATATTTTTTATTCGACTTGTAACCTTTTTTTCTGCTCGCCCCACGTAGTTATGCATATTTCTTAATGATTTGTGGATTTTATAGATGTATCTGTTTTACAGTGTTAAGCTTTTTAAAATAATTTTGTACATAAAATATTAAGAGTTGATAGGGAAGTATTTCATATATATTAAATCCTCTGATGAAATTTTTTTTACAACTTCATGAATTGCATATTTTATATTAGTGTGGCTTACCAGTATAAGATATTTGAAATGATGCTGTAATTTTGTGGTTTGCTTTATCAATACTATAGAAAGTTCTTAATTTTTTTTCCCTTTGTACTAGTATGCTATTAACTGGTATACTCGTTCTTCACACGGGTGGGAATTTATATATATCAAAAATGTTATGCATGAATTTTCTCATTTTTTTTCAGCATTTAGAGATGAAAAATAACAATTGTCTATAAAATATATTACATTTACGTCAAGTTTGCCTACCTACACTTAAAATTCAAATTAATATTTTATTTCATTGGTGATCAGTTTGATGAAAATGAATTTTATTTTTACAATGTATTACATGTAAATACTTTATACATATAAAGATATCTAAAATGATTCTAATAAAATAAAAATTGGACATGGCAAAGTTTTTATAAATAAGTAAATGTAAGGACTCAAATTGATATTTTAAAGACTTGTAATTCAATTCTTAGCATTTAATAATCTCCCACTTTGTGGAAACTATGAAATAATATGAACAGCTATAAATGGAAATTTTTTTAGTTCAATAGAATAAGTAAATATGACCCTGTGTTAATTTATCAATTGTAAACAAAATTTAAAAAAACCTCTAAAAATAGAATTGTGCATAACTTAGCAAATTATAAAAAAACCCAGTAGAGAAATTTACATGTTACTTCTATAACACTGCAATATGATACAGTTTTACGTGAATAGATTTATATAAATATACCAAATATTAATTCTGATTTAAAAACCTGCGAAAAACATGAATTAGAAAAAAGTTACAAGACTTTTGTTAAGTTTACAACAAAAAATGTAGATGAAATCAGTTAGCAACAGAATTTGATTTTGAATGTAAGAGATTTAAATAACACACAAGATATATTGCAATACATGCAAAATAAATATAATGAGTTATTTCTACATGTATTAATTGTTTTAATACTTTTTTCTTAAGTTGCAATTACTGTAGCAAGTGTTGAGAGCTCTTTCAGCATATTAAAAAGTTACCTTCAGCAGTTGCTATATTAAGCATCAAACAAAAAAATTAAAACTTTTATAAAAATAACATCACGCAATAAAAAACATGTGTATGGGTATGCGACACTTGGATCACAAGTTATTATTAATGCAAATATGTACTATATTAAAAATTTACATTAAAATTTTTAATAAATACTTTTTTTTATATGAAGTGCCTATAACATGTTGATCTACTTCTTTTATATTGTACAATATTAAGGGAATGTACCATCAGAAAAAATGAAATAATTTTCAGAAATTCAATTTAATTATCCTTAATTTTAAATAAATTTTTCTTATTGAATTACATATAATTTATAAAAATAATAGAAAATAATGATTTATGTATAAACAATAGATGGTTCCAAAATACAATTTAAACGTAAAAAAGTTTACTTTAAGCCGTTGTTCATCTCATATTAAAGTGAGTTAATATGAAAGTTTTTGATTAATAATATTTATCCATTGGTGAAAATGAATTTCATTTTTACAGCACAATGAATTGCAAATTAGATGGAAAAAAATAAAATACAATATATATATAAATGAATAGTCGCATAAAATTTCCATTCACAATTAAATTCAAAATTTATCAAACCAAACAAATATTTCTGTACAATTTCAATGATGAATAATATTTATATATATATAAAAACAGCGAATCACAAGATTATTGTGTTGGACATTCCATAAACTTTTCAGGTCATAAAATTAATTGAATATATTTTGGCCATAGTATTCAAAAATAAGAATTTTTCAAACAAGAAAAAATGTACAACCAGACATAACAAATAATTTCCAGTAATTGAGGTGTGTGTGTTTTTTTTAAAATTGGCTTAAGTCACTTTGTTTTAGAGCTAAAAAGTACCCTTTTTTAAAAATGTTTTTTGGAGACAATAACAGCAAAAAGTCAGTTTGACCAGCTATTATTTCACTGTTTAAAAAAAAATTAAGAATTTAAATCTTTTCAAACTCATAATATGCCCAATGTTTAAAATTTTTTAGTCATTTTAAGTGATTTATGTTTCATAGGTTACTGCGAAAAAGGTTAGTATGGATTTGAAAATCTGTTTCCTTGTTGATTTGTAATAATTATTTTTCTCGCTGAACTTGGAAAAAACACAAGATTTTTTAAAAATATAACCAGAAATCTCAAACCAGAATCCATACTAACTTTTATAAAACATACCAATTGAGAGTATCTACAAAAACTTTCAACACTATCTTGAACAGAAAAAATTAATGAAAAAGCTTCTAAGTTACATAAACTATTTTTTAAAACAAAAATTGGCCTTGAAATCAATTTTAATTATGTAACTATAAGAACAGGATATACATAACCAAGCAGAAATAATTTTAGCAATGAAAATTTAAACTATTAAATCCAAATAAACAACTTAGTTACAGTAACACATAGCTAATTATGTACGAGATAAGACAAATAACAAGTACGAGTTCAAAACACTCAGATTTTTTGTCAGATTTTAAAAAATGATTTTATTTCCTACAATAACCGTTTCTTTAAATGATCGATCAACCATTTGAGCAAAATAAGACATTTTAAAAATTATAATGTAAAACTAAAAGAACGAAATAATCGTAGCTACTGTAGTAAACAAACAGTACGTGGTCACGTGACATAGTTTTCACGTGATCGTGACGTCACATGAATTTAGTCCATAGCTTCCTCCAGATCCTATAAACATTGAAAGCACACGAACTTGGTTGGTCGAGGAATTAGACAGCCACCAAAAGTGCAAAATAATACACGAAAAATTATCAAAAATTTATGTCAGTGAACCGGTTAAAACTCTCTCACTCTCTCTTAATTTAAGACTGTTAGCTTAGAGTTGGCATGACGTAAAATTAAGAAAAAACTACAGTAAAAAACAGAAGAAATGTTTCAAAGACGGGGATCTTCCCTTCAGTAATTTTACCGGAGTTTGCAACCTTTCTCCAAATAACTACACCAAGCCAATAGGAGGTATTTAAGCCTCAACCGATTTACCCTGTATCACCTTTAATCATGGTGGGTCTTCAGTGGCACTTGGCTGGAATTTGTTATACAAGCCCTAAGTCCGTGTTATGTTATACAAGACCTAGGCTACCTATGTCTACCAAATTTAAGTAGAAAACATGATGTTTCAAAAGTTGATAATAATGTTTCCTGCTCACCAAATAAAAACTCTTTGATTGACCGGGCTAAAATAATTACGAAAAGTCTTTTTTTCATTATCAACTCTTCATTCTCAGATAAGAGCAGAAAACTTTTAAAGGGAAAACTTTAACATTGCAAGGACAATTTAAAAAGGGGTCCACTGGATTACAGAAGTATTATGTCGTACGGCAAGCAAGACTTTGATTATCGAATATTATCAAATGAGCGAAATTTTGAAAATAATTATATATATTTTTTTTAAAAATAACTACCATATTTATTTGATTCGAGATCATCATCGATTCTAACCCATACCCAAAATTATCAATATGATTTTAAAAAGTTTTTTTTTAAATCTCTTAGTAGGGTAGTAAAAATGTGACATTTATGAAATTTTAAAAATTTAAATGAGAACTAATAAGTGAAAAATGAATTTATTTTAACAATATTGAAAACTTTTAAATTCATACAGGAACCTTTTATTGGTCTAAAATTCAGTATCCTGTTCAATGCTCCCAATTCAACGAAATTTTCTGCCTTCGATTCTAAGCCGCACCCGAATTTTAATATCATTAACACTAGGAAAAAAATGTACGTCTAGAATTCGAATAAATACGATAAATTTGCTTAAGCTAAACATTTTATTTTTAGATTCTTCTTTTCGAAATTTTGTTGCATTTCCGTGAATCTCGGAAATGACTGTTTTGTTCCCGGGATTCCTTGAAAAATTCCAAGATCTCGAAATCAAAAACTGTAAAACAAACAGAAATTGAACAACTTGGATTTTTCCTTAAGATAACTACTTATATGGTCAGTTTTTAAAAATAAGCCTTTTTTAGACACATTTTAAAGGGATGAAGAACTCTTTTACGTAGGAAATACGATTGTAGCTTATATCAAGAATACACAAGACAATACGAGAGGCTGAATAACAAAAAGAGCATAATAAAATGTCCTTCTTTATTTAAATTGAGTTCGAAAATTCTAATAGTACATCAACTAAAATAAAAGAAAAACGATGAAAATATTTTTTAAATCTCAAGACAAATTAGTAATAATATCCGAGTTCTACGTAATTACATTTCAATTAATGTAAGCTGAAATTTGTGCATATGAATTTTTTTATCTATATAAACAAACAAGTGATCCAAAAGTACCCCAAATGTCAAAAGACATTTAATATTTTTTTACCCTAAAGCAATTAAACCACATATAAATTATGAGTAAGAAAACTATGAATTAAAAAAAAGTGAAACGAGCCTTACAGTAGTCGCATATGATGTGTAACATCTGACATGTTATCGTGGTATAAAAAAAAATACGCAATAGTAACTTAAATTCTGAAAAAAATGAGTAGGATATGATTGGAAACAATTTTTTATCGAATAATTATATCTTTATTGAAACTTTTATTTGATTAACACTAGGGGTAATGCAGTTTTTTTTTATCAAAAATTAGTATTCTTGTTCCATTTTGGGTAAGAGCAGAGACTTATCATAACTATGGCGTTGTAGTTTAGGATCTTGTCAGATAGATCACATGAATGGGCCGTGAATATTCCGAGTGTGACGTCAAAAAACGCAGAGTTATTACGATTTTAAATTTTTTTAAAATAGTTAAGTAAAATAGTAGTAGGGTACTCAGAAGCTTGAAATCCTGCCTGTTTGTGGAGAAATCGATGACAAATAGAACACAGCATGTCCTGGGCCTGTAGATACAAATGGGGCGGATGTAGAGCCTAAGGAAATAACGAAACTAACTTTCCAGAAGGGGGAAGCATCAGTGTCGAGAACGAACATAGATAACTCCGAACTAAGCGAAGAGGGGGGATTCCCCAAGTATCATCATCCTATTTTACTTAGTTCGTGATGTTACCAAACATTCAAACCCCGTAGGATTGACATGGGATTTTTAATTTTAGCGACGAAGCTCACTTCTGGTCCACTACCATAAAACAAATTGGACAGAAAGATGTAGCTCGACGAGGAGAACCTATGTGTTTCGAGTTTCAAACCAGAGTCTCAAAACTCCTCGGAGAGATGACAATTTTATAAATTAAAAATATTTTAAAAACTTGAAACGGGTTATAGGAAATAGGATTATTGCAATCGAATTATATTTGAAGAAAGCTCATAGGGATATCTATCGAATCAGGCAGGTACGGATGACCAGGTGGCCTAAGATTCGAGATATAAAGAATATAGCCCTGTAATGAGGGGGAGCACCAGAGGAGGTCGATTTCTCGTAGATCTCGCAATATGACATAATACTATCCAACCTCCAAAAATCAAGACCCTAGTTCAATACCAAAGGGGGGGGGGTTACCCATACCCATAGGAATAACATGATGACAGGATATATTAGTACTGGAACCCCCTAGGGCCTAGGCCTATCAAAAGAGGGCTAAGTGGATAAATGGATGGGTCTTGCTAAGGGGAACCTGTGGTTCAAATATCAAAACAGAGACTCAAATACATTTCAAGTTATTAAAGATTTTACAAAGTTTTAAAAGTTTTAAATCGTTGAAATAAAATATAAGGAATGAGCAAGAGGTTTGGTGAGAATATACAATGGAGGCAGAGGGATTGAGAGGCTCAGGTGTCGAGCTATTGGCAAAATGCCGTTCAGAGAGGAAGCACCTGGGGGTAGGTCGAGTCCTTGTATTTCCTAACCAAAAAGGTAATACTTCCAACCCCTAAAAAATCAAAGCCATATCATCAAAAAAATGGTCACATAGGATTAACTATGGGTATTGATATTTTAATGTGTAAGCCCTCCCTTGCCAAAAGCAGAACATCATTAAAAAGAAACTATGAAGGGGGGGGGGCAAGGCCTAGCCAATCAACGCTGCCGCGCGCGCTTGTCGGTCAAATCAAATTGCGCGCGATTCCACGGTTTGCTGTTACACACTCCCGTCCCTTTTCACGAAATCACTTCCACAAATATCCAGCAATCGACAGGTAAGATGTTACACATAAAAATGTGTACAAGAATGAATTAAATAAAAAAGCATAAGTTTTTGCTTAAAATAAGGCATAGTTATATAAGCTATAAAATGTGACCATTAAAAAACAAGGAATGAGAGAATTATATCTCATTTTACTCTGCGTAAATCTAAAGAATAGCTTCCTTATAAGAAGCGTACTTAATTCCTTAAAGCAAAACTCTTCTATCTAAGTTATTTTCAAAAATACAAAAAAATGATAGAAGTACTTCTACAAACGTATATGACTCATGTGATTTCTTAAGCAGTTTATTACTTTCTT
>BMAO01019582.1:0-32646 GCA_019973975.1 Trichonephila clavata | reverse complement strand
TAGCTATTATTTATTTCATTACATTTGTCTGGAATACTTCTATTAAATTTTCAATCTATTCTGTTATTTTGGTCAAATAATAATACTAAAAATGTGTTTTAGATAAATATCACAAATATGCCCTTGTTCATTAACCTATTTTTGTGATCAGTGACCACATGTTTAAAACCTCATCCGAAAGAATTTTAAAATAATTTTGCAAGATTGAGAAATTTTCAGAAAAAATGACTTAAAAAATATTTTACATGCAATATTTGAGTCATAGCATTTTAAATCAGTTAAAACTGCTTTGCAGTGACCACATGTTAAAAACCTCACAGTGAAGAAATATGAAATAATTTTGCAAGACGAAGAAATATTTTCAAATGAAATGACATTTAAACATTTCAATTACACTATCTGAGTCAAACTTAGTGTTTCATATGAGTGGAAACTACAATAAACCACATCTATGTCACACGTTTTTTCAAAATAACTGTTTTTACAATATACAAGTACTTCCTTCAGTATATGGTTTGGTTTATCTCTAAGCAACGCAGAATATTTCATCATTTTGCTAACCGGAAAGAGTTTTCTCTCTGAGAATTTTGTGAGCAAACAAAAGGGAAACCTCATGGATTCCTGAAAGTAATATCAAATATGACCTATTTTTTGTAGCTAAATGTCCACGCGCTTAAAATCACGTACAGAAACATCAAAAAACGAAAACGAAATTTTGATAGAAAGTTTTGACACTGATTAAACCTTAGATATACAATTTAATTTGCAGACGATTAGCTTGATATTCAATAAAAAGAATGTTTATTAAAAACTGAAGTCTGAAAAAATAGTGAGAGAATATTTTTACAAATTAATATATATAAACATTGAATTATAAAATCGAAATATATATCCGTATATTTTTAACAATTTCTTTTTATAGCAAAAACCGATATTAATTTCACATACATTTTTTTCCTAAACTGTTTATAGATATTCATACTTAATTAAATATATAAAGTTTTTTTTAAAGAAAAAAGGAAATCGAATTGAGTTAGAAAGAAAATTATAAGAAATAAATTATTGACAAAAGGTATCTTAAGATATTCTATATATAATCTATCAAAATTCACAAAAATAAATTCTAAAAAATGAAAAGGAAAATGTATAAAAAACATATTATGTGTTTTGTCTTAAAACATTTAATTTAACTTTTATTTGCTTCTTACATATTTTGTTAAATTAGAAGTAGGAAAATATATTAAAAATTCTTCAATAGCAATTTTGGTTTATCAAAACACAACTATACAGAATGTATACGCTTAATAATTTTCTTAATTTTTTCTTTATCTTTGCAACATTTGTAGCATTATTAACGGTTTGAAGAAAGATTAATATTCTTTAATTAGCTAACTTTTAATTAAAGTAATTTATTAACTTCTAAAAGAGGAATCTTTTTTCCCAGCAATTTTTTTTTCTGAATTAGACAGGCTGTGAACTATTGGATGAATTTGTATGAAAGTTTGTATTTAAAAGTTTTTCATAACGTTAAAAATCCAAACATCAAACATTTTGTATATCTTTGCTGTATTAAATAATTCCAATTTTTCCCAATGATATTATATTACTGATTTCTTATGCTTTTAAAATAAAAAAAAGATCTATCACTTGATTAAAAATTTTTGTATAAATAATTTTGTGTATAATAATATAATTTTTTTTTGTTTGTATATTTAATTTTGTATGTTCAGTATAAAATCTGTTATTTTCAAATATTTACGACACCCATTTAGTTTTAGTTAACTCATTTTTCAAGTCTTTGTAGTTCAAAATTTGTCAAAGTTTCATAAAATTTGAAATATAAGCAAGACGTTAAATATTCGAAAAAAATTGGTTCCCTAATATAAAAAAATTCTTGATCAGGAGTTAAGTTAATTTAAGTATTTAACCCCAAAATACCATCATTTAGTTTTTTTTGAGACATTAGCATAATACCAGTTTTATCCAGGTACGAGGAAAATTGTAAAATTTATCAAATTATCAAAATTTATTTTCATTTTTCTTCTTTTTCAATCCCTACTTTATTATATAACTCGCTCTCTCTTATATTTATTTATTTATATATATATATTTATCTTGTTTAAATTTTCAATCGTTAATAAAATACTTTCTATTCATCCATCAAGTTAAAATAAAGATTTTAAGACTTGTACTGGATGACACTTGATACTAATACTGTTTTGAAATATAATTCATTAATTAAATTAAATTAATTATCGGTTTTCGACGCCAATTTAGATTCATCTCCATTGTTTTAACAATGTAACTGTTAAAACAATGACAAAAGTTGGCGTCGAAAACCTGTTTTTCAGGCAAACTAGCCAAACCGGGTGTGCATTGTTGCAACAATGCAAGCAAATCATGCTCTTTTTTTCTGTTCCTGCTATTAGTTCACTCTCGCTGGTGTCTCTATAACTGTCCAAAATTCTGAAAAAACCTCCTCAATTAGTTTATTGAGCCCAGTAGAACATATTTGGTGAGAATTTGATTTAAAAAAAAAAGAAAACATGACATATATGGGAAGTAAAAACAATAATAACAGAAGCATAGAGGAAAACCGATGCAGAAATTACAAAAAACTGTTTAAATCTATACCAAAATATTTAAAAGTTATTGTGGACACTAAAAGATATCCCACTAAGTACAAAAATAGGAAAGAAGTACAATATTTAAAGCTAAGTTGAGATTTTTGTTAGGTGTACGAAGACTTTTGTGGCGTAATTTTTCAATAGTTTTTTGATTATTAATTTTTATAAATAATAGTTATATCACATTTAAAAAAATAATTATATCATTTTTAAAAAAATAATTATGTCATTCTATTAAGAATAAGTTGCAGATATCATAAAAAATTACAATTACAATATATTAATTTTTATTAGTCGAAAACATTAAATTTTTATAGGAAATTGCAAGTGTACGAACACTTTTGGGGTCCACTGTATATAATATTGTTCAAATGTTCAATCGTTAATAAAATACTTTCTATTCATCCATTCAAAGTAGGAATTGACTTAAATTTTTTTTTGAGGAATGTAAAATGATTACCTTTTGTGTTAGACATATGTATTTTTAATTATGAGTCAAGAAATTTACAATAACCCATAAAATAACATTTGATTTTTCATAAGGGAAATAGTTGCTTAACCATGTTCTATTTATGTATATATTAATGTAGGATTTTAATTAATTTGAAAATTTGAATTTTACTCTACTTGACTGTGAAAGTTTGATTAAAAACCCATCCACACATACAACTGTTCACACCGTTCCACAATATTGTTATCACTCTTAAGGAAATTGCACTACTTCCTGTCGACCCAATATTTTTTTTTGATTAAATGAGCGAGTGCCTTTTATTTCATTTAAATGTCAGGTGTTAACACTCTGACCCTTAACACCTGTCAAAATGGTGTTCCAGTAGGTAATATACTATAACGCCTTTTTGCTATTATATCTGGTGACTAAGAACTGGATAAATTAAACCCTGGGAACTCTTTGTAGGCGTGGGCGATGAAAATTAAGTAGATCCCTAAGATTGGCAGATATAAAAAGTAATTTTCAAATGAATTTTTTTTATGCAAATAAAAATTTGAAAGTTGCTACAAAGGATTTTTATCTGTTCCCAATAAATGGATCTTATATTTCATAGTTTGTTGATATTAGTATTTTAGATAAAGATATTTTTTATCATACATGTAATTTAGAATTAAGAATTTGTTATTTCTCTCTCTCTGACAACACATAGAATCTAAAATATCCTACTTGAAAGCGTACTCCATGTTTTCAAATTTACTTTGTTTAATTTGCGTGAACTATTTAACACATTTACGAGGCTTTTAAATATATCTTGGTAAGTAATGTGACCTAGTTCGAAGTTCTGATGCATTGAAAACAATCTAATACAATCTTTTCTTAAATATTAACATTTCAAGCCAATTTTAACATTGTGTGCTCTTTAAATTGTACATATAAAGGAAATTAACGGTATATTTATAGCAAAAGTCAACTCAAAAACAGTTTATACTGTTTTTTTTATTAAAATGTATGAAAAGATTTAGTAAATTTTTAGAGAGTATGTAGATAAAAACATTTCTAAGATCGGTTTCAGGAATTTTTAAGACACCTGGGACTCTACACCAAGTTATTTTAATCAATAATCAGAACGGATGAGAAAAAAAAGAATAAAATATTGACAATTGAAGCAATTTTTTATATAAAAATATTTAAGTTTACTGTTTAAATGAAGTGCGCCAGATTTCTGAGTCAAATGTAGTTTAAAAAAATAATAAATAGTTAAGCTTATGTAATCAAAATAATATATATGTATTTTGCAATATTACATAAAATACCATCTATTGTACCATTGATATCCATGGAAAATAATTTAAATGAAGTAGATAGAAGAAAAATAATAGAGAAAATATTTGTTGAAGCAAAGCAAGCGAAATAAGCTCACATTAATTTTCAATTTTCTTTGTGATAATGTTAATGTTGTGTAGTGATTATGCCAATAAAATGGAAAAAATATGTTTGTTCAAATCTAAGTAATATTTATTAATTTTCCCATGTAGATTTAAATAAATGTATTTTACCCTTTTTATATGAAATATAATTAGATTTTGTTTATTCATTTTTATAATATACCGCCGTCTTTCCAATCTTAAAGGTGTTTTGTCCTCTGAATCCATTATTCACAGCCCTAACTAATAAATATACTATTAGTCTTTTTCACTTAATTGTATGGTTTTCACCTTGTTTCGCACGCACGCACACACACACACACACACCACACACACACACACACACAACACACACACACACACACACACACACACACACCACACACACACACACACACACAACACACACACACACACCAACACACACACACACACACAACACACACACACACACACACACACACACACACACACACACACACACACAAAAACACAAAGACTCTATCAATTAATCAACCAATTAAACAATCAATTAATCAAGAAACATTTAAACTGTATTCTTAGTCCACCCTATATTGTTTTCTTAATCCCTTCCTGGCTTTTCCCGAGCTAAGCTGGTGCAGGCGAAACGTACCATCCTGGCTTATCCCAAGTGTAGCTCGTGCACTGTGGAAATTAACATTGTGCAATCGGTTTTTCCCGAATTATTTCACATGTGCTTTTTATGGTTTCGAATAATTGAAAAGTATTACTCGGTGGAATTTTTTTTTCCAAAATGGGATGCCCCCTACTGAGCACCCTTTTCACTCTTGTCTAAACGACTCTTTGTTGACTACATTCCCCCAACAGAGAAGAAAACTCATACAATACTATAGTATATTATTTGCTGGTCAAAGAGACAATAAAGGGAAGAAGATAAGATAAAAAACAAGATTCTACTGTCCAGATTGCGATGTTAGATTATGTGCGGCACTGTGTTTTCAAATTTATCATACAGGATCAAATTTTGATTAATTATTTCGTAATCATTTATGTAAATGAAAAAGATGTAAGTAAAATTTGTAACTCAATAGAAAGCTAAGTATTCTATGATTTCTGTCATACAGAAAGCCAACTTTTTACTCTTAAATTACTAATTTATTTAAAAAGATTTTTTAACATTAATTTTAAGAAAATTTTGTATGCGAATGGTACTATTATGTTTAAATAGATATGTATGTGAAAATAAGCACAACACAAATTGTCATTTTTTTTTCATAATCCAGAAATAAAGGAGCCTGGAAGGGTTTAATCGTATAAAATATTATTTTAAACGTTGTTCGAAGTATTGCCACAGATTGCTTTAGTCTTAGAAACCAACTAATGTTTTGATCCTTTGAAGAGAAATTTTTTCATGTACCTTTAAAAAATTAAGAAATACTTTTATGAATTTGTTGTAATATTATAGTATAATCTGATCGTGGAATTTTAATGATTTTTTATCAAATTAAGCACGGGTCATGTAGATCTCAGGATTTTTTAAATAAATATGAAGAAGAAACTTGTTTGTGATTTTAAAAAATCTACTGATTTCCAAAGAATATTTCTAAGAGTAAGAATTTCATAGAGTAATTTGATTGCTGATTGTTAAGTCAACATTTTTCGTTATCGAAAACGTGATATTTATTAGTACATTTTTAACTCTGAAGCAATTGGAGTAGTGTCAAAATACATTGATAAATATGGTTAACTAATTTTAATTAATTAACATCACGCTTAAGAGGACTACAAAATGAGATATTTGCAATTCATCTCGTCACAAGTAAGGACGAAACCTTGAGTAATATCTCACTCTCACCACGTCTTACCGTTTCGTACGAAGACTTCAAGGCTCCTTTAAAGAGATATAATTTAAGTTTTCCTACGTGAAATCCTTTGGAAGGAAATGAGATTTAAGTTTGCAACTAAATTTTTTGGTCTACTACCTGAACAATTTCCTATATAGTATCAAAAATAATATATCGATAACGTAATTAATATGGCGAATGACATTGGAGATGGATGATAGAAATAAAAATCGCAGGCTTAATTATTTGACTGCACTAAACTGACGAGTGAATATTGAATAATAGTAGTATGATTTGACAATATTTTCAGTCGCCTTCGTCTCACATAGGTATGCATTAAATCCGGCGTGGGCATTACGTCGATCGCGATTGACCGGTGGACCGTCAAGACAATTTGGAGTGATCGCCTGAAAATAGCAATTGTTACGGAAATGTTCAAGATTGGCTGACAGTACGCAGACTAAGTCTTCTACTGACTATAATTACGAGAATTTACTTTAGATGGAAATGTTTTATTTTTTAATGTATTTTGAATTGTGTTTGATTCTTAATGCTCATTATATATTATTACATTTGTGACTATTATTATTTTGTTTCTATTTTGTGTTTTGCTTTAAATGTGGTTTCAAAAAGAGGGAGTTTTTCATTTCATTTACGTAGGTTAGAGTACATATTCCGTATTTGTCATTAAGATATTGTTGACTTTTTCCTTACCTCTCCACACCTACGACCCTGGGCAGAGGGAGCACTCGTGAATTTTTCAAAGGGGACGCGGTGCGTGGTACAGGATTGAGTGTTTACCATTCTTATTTCCTGCCCCAATACGCTGCCAAACATAATTTAATAACAAATACTTAATTAAATTTTTCGTACTATATACATGGGATAATAATCGATCGAAAAAAGAATCATGAGCTATGGGGGAGGGTTAAGCCCCATGAACCTCGCCCCCCTTTGTGGGGGCCACTGATACTAGGTGGACCGCAACACCTTGAAAACGTTAGAAGTAGCCCGTACCCTGGAAAAGTCTGCCCACCCCTGCATTAAATGGTTGTTGAAAAGCGCCGTATAGAGGGCGCTGCTCTGTAACACGAAACTTGTTTTTGTTATGTGGTGGTTCAGTGGCAGGTGAGCTACCGTTTGGTACAGTTGTAATCTGTAATGGAAGGGTTGGTTGCCCTAATAATACAACCTAAGTTTTAATCATACATATTTAATGATCGTGTCGTCCCGCAATAAAAGTTTTTAAAAGACAAAAATGTTTTTATCTGACTGAACTCACCAGATGTATTATAATGGTTCTTTGAAATCCTAAAACAGGGTGGAATTTCCGAAAGAGAAATGAACCAAAATTGTTTAAATAAAATCTCTAAAATTATATAAAAAGTTTAAATTAAATCAAATGGGATTTTAAAACCTTTTTTCTTTAAAAGACACATTTATTAATTTTTTTTACTTTACTGAAACAGCTACAGAAATATGACTTTATAATCATTAAAAAATATAGTTTTTATTTTTAATACTATTAAGTTCAAAAATAAATAATGAATTTTAAAACGGTTTCATTTGTTAATATTTTTGAATAACTCATGTTCTACAGATTTCTTTCATAAGCATGATTTCACAGTGCATATTAATTATCTTTTACTTTTTTTTATTCTGCCTTTTTGCTATTGGATTCTTAAATACAGTAGGACCCCGATTTAACAAATTCATCGGGACTGAATATTTGTTTGTTAAATCGGGGTTATTCGTTATATCGGAGACTAAACATAATACGGTTTTTTTTGCTCTTACCATTTGGAAACTCTGTAATAAGTAACTACACAATAAATACCTATAGTTGGAAATTTCGCACTTTTTATCCAACTGATAAAAATACCTTTAATGAATTATTATGCATAAGTTAATTGGAAAATTTAAAATACTGACTAAAGAGGTTTGAAAATCTATTTGATTCCAAACACAAAAGAGCTTTTTTTTCGACTTTATGCAGAGAAGAAAATACTGCGTCATTTACATCCGGCTGTATCAGGTATGTTTTCATAGTTTCCAAACAATGTAGAAATTAGAAAACATAGCAGTTTTTATAATAATTACACTATCAAACCTGCATCAAAATCGCCATTCATTGGCTCCGACAAATCAACAATTTCCTTGAATTTCAGTTACACAGTCCGTCAGCAAATGTAAAATACTCGTTAAAATCTTAAAAAATCCCCTGTGTTGTGGAGTGGGATGAGATAAGAAGGGAGTTTCCCCTATTATATTCAAAACTCACACAATAGGTGCACACAAAATTTTTTCGAGGGTGTCCATGGTCGAAAGTCCCCCAACTCGTATCATACCTCAAGACAACACCAATTGATTCTTCTGATTTTGTCTATTTTATTAACAAAAAACAGTAAAAATAAATTATTGAATTAATAATTAGCATATTAATAAAATAAATTGTTAATTACAAGTCCTTAATTAAATTTTACGTTATATATACATATATATATATATATAGGATTATCATCAATCGAAAAAACCTCAAGGGCTTTGGGGGGGTGTCAGAACCCCTAGGACATCCCCGTTGTGTGCGCCACTGCTCATGACTCATCTGCTCCTGTAAAGTCAAATAACACTCTGCATCTTTTCCCATTGAAATTTGCTACTTACAAGACAAAACTTTTTACGTTCCTGACAAAAAAAATATCATTTGAAAAAAAAAATTCAATTTTTTCTAACACAAACTATTAAAAAAATGTTTTCACCTGTTGAGATAGTTCGTTAATTCGGGGTTTATTATCTGTTAAATAGGGGGTTTCGCCTTCATTTTAATCGGGGATAGAGGAAAATTCGTTTTATAGCGAAGTTTGTTAAATCAGGGGCCGACTGTATTTAGTAGTCGCGAAACCTAGGATTGAACTATAGCATCAACTGCAAAGATTATAAATATTTTTTAAAAACGTATGATAATCCTCTACAGAGAATTATATGCTAGTGTGTTTCTTTCATGGAAAGGTGATTATACAATAGGCAGAGGACGATACAGGGACAAGGACGCGAGAGATAGCACGTAACCTGGGTTTGACCTATCTTATTGCTTGAAAAAAAAAAAGAGTTACGCAAGCAGCAATTGCGTCTAATTTCCGATCAAAAAAGTTCAAACATTGTACCTTAGAGATTACTCCAAGGTGTGGAGTAGGGACTGTCTTGATTTCATTTTGCAATAAAAATGTCAGTAATATAAAGCTTCAAGATTTTAAAAATAAAAAAAAGTAATATTTTTTATAAAAAAAGGAATGTTATTAAAATTATGAAGACCATCAAGCAACAAGTCTCTTAAGGAATCCGACAACTTTCTGAACTTAGATTTTGAAAAAGCGTATAAATGAACAATTTGTTTTTTAACATCCTTTTTATAAGTTTCACTTGTATGCAACGGAATCTTTGAACTGAATTTTTACCCACTTAAAAAGGTCAGATTAATTCGAAATTTTACTCACTTGTGCAGGACCGATCATAATACAATAATTTAATAATTTTGTTTCATTGTCCTGATCAGGATTAACAATTTCCCATTTTCAGGTCCTATCTCGCATCTGGCGACTAATTTCATATCCTTTTTCCAGGTTTGGCGACTAAAAGATTAAGTTTTACAACTTAGCTCGATTACTATAAAAATGTATTTTTTTAGTTTTTTAAAACTATAATTTATTGATATTTTAAGTGTCACTTGAATTAGAATGTATTTATAAAATATTGTTTAAAAATTATTAAAAACATTAACATAATGTTACAATAAAAATTTTTTAAATGAAATTTTTCGGGAAAACTTGAAGAAAAATTGACATTTTTCTAACTTCTTCAGTTATGGGAAATGCTTCTATAATAATAGGAATATTTTACTTATCTATTACTAAGACTTCTCTACAGAGTTTAAAACAGAAATTTTCAAAAATTTTCTAAATTTTCAGAAATTATGAATTAAAGGAATTACCTATGTTTTTTGTTAAAACTTCCCTTTTTTCTCTTTCTCTGATACATTTAAATATGAATAAAGCCACTTCTGAATTATATTTTTCCAAAATCCATGTTTAGGACCTGAATAACAGTATGAAAAACATTTGAAACAAATTTTGTATAAGTATACAAACAATCTTTTGAGTTATTTCATTTAAAAATTATAAGTTTTCTAAAAATATTTTTTTTTTGAGAAAATGAGCTTAAAGACAAACGTTTTATACGCAGCAAAAACAAATGTATCAAATAAGCAAGATTCTTTTAAAAAAAACACAATATTTATGAGAATACTTCAACTTCCGGTTAATTTTTAATTTTATTTTTAAAACGCTTAACCATTTCTAATTTTCGAAGCTTCAAAAATGAGTGAGTGTATTTATAAAATCGCCCTGTTCACCTACTCGAGAGTTTTTGGCGACGGACCTCGAAATTTTGAACCATGATCAAGTGACGAGGACGATACATGAGCTGGCATCCCCTCTCCTAGTTGCAACACCACACCAACAGGAAGACCATTAAGCTTTCGATAGATTAAATGAAATTTTTTGTCGAAAAACAATCCTTAGAAATGTAGAATACAACAGTAAAATTTGCGAAATAAATACCCAAAAATCTTCACACTTTCTACAACGCTTAGACACAACTATTAGTGTCTAAAAATACAAATACGTAATGTATTCGCAAGCAAACACTCGATCAAAGTAATTCTTCAACAATTCAAAATAATACTGAGTCAATTTTGGCGAGCGACTCCCTATTTATAGTCTGAACTGATTTCTCTCGAAAATTCCGCTTATGTAATAGATTGTGATATGAGCAGATTTCTCTACTAATTTCCAGAAGCATTTATATGATCACCAATGCGTCGAAAATTGTAGTTAATAAGGTCACCAAAAGTTATGCCATCTTGGATCTATCGTCAATATTTCGCCAAGTTTCCATTGAATCGCCATTTTAATGTAAGGAACGGCATTGCTTGCGAATATTACAATTTTAGCATAAAATAAATTCAACAGACAGTAATATTAACGTATTACACCTCCAGATATAATTTATTTACATTATTTTAAGCATTTATTACGCAAAATTCGTAACAGTATTTACCAATGATTTATCTGCAACGACCATAATTAGCATATTTTATTATTAGCGTCTAAAATAAGCTTTCATAAATATTCTCTTTTATATTCATATAAGCATCCCAAATCTTACACAAATTGATAAACAAAAGTATCCCTTTCTAATTTCCCCTTCGTTTAATTTTTTTTTTTTACCATTTCTTTCGATCAATTCTCGCATTCTTAACGGCATTCAGTGTTTCTTCAAAGTAAGTCCTGTTTGTGCACATTTTCACTTACTTCTCTCTAAGATCATTGTTCCTCTATCTGGCTATAGAGGGTGAGCTGGCACCCCCTCTCCTAACTGCCACACCAACGAGAGGACGTTTGAGCTCTCGACAGACGTGCATTGCTTCCCTACACGTGTCTACAGCAGCACTAGGCTTGAACTTATGACACACCTGTCCCGAGTCCGTTACCTTGACAACTAGGATACCGCGGCCCTTGTAGCGTCATATGAAAGACGGTTTCAAGATTTCTAATATTTTTTATTGGATTAAAACCAAAAATTCAATATTTTCATCAAAATTTGTTATAAATGTTTATAATTGGGTACCTTAACACAAAATATCACCAGATAACTGAAAAATAATACGATTTGAATGATTTTTTAATAAACTCCTGATTAAAAAATAATTGTTTAAAAAAATTGACTTATTTGTGTCCTGTGTTCCCATGGAAGCTCAAACCTGATAAGTCATTCAACTTTTCAGATATCACACTAAAATCGTTGCCCATTTTATTGTAATGGTTTCTACAAAAGCATTTTCCATGTGAAGACAGAACAATTGAATAAGAAATATGCAATTTTTCTCTCATTTTATTTGTAATTTTTTTATAATAGGTTTCTATATGATATTTAGACTTTTTTTAATTGTAAATCAAGTGAAAAGTTTGATGATATCCCTCTAAACGTGTTTTCAAAAGGAAATATGTCACGTTTCCACATGGTACAGAGACAGAAGTAAATCACAATCGAATCTATTGAAAAGAACATTCATACGTTTTTTAAAGTCATTTTGTTACAAAGAACATAAATGTTCTTTGTAATAAACGAATATTATGAGAATCTTTTCTTCTCGAATGTTAGTATAGGTGTGTTCTGTCTACGAGTAAAAACGCTTTAATACATCCTTTTCAAAACCCTCAATTACTTCTTCCCGGAAACAAGATTCTTGATTTGAGGTGTTAAATTATTTCCAAAATATGAATTATCTCTTTCATATGTTTATTTTCATGTTTTTATGTGGGAGTGACTACTTTGTAAAATGGATTTAAGTATTTTTTTTTGTTACAGTGATATATATTTCAGGTTATTTTGTTTATTTTCTATTCGTATTCTCATAAATTAGAAATCAGTATCTTTTCGTTTTTTTAATAACATAAAGCAACTTTGAGGTGCAAATACTGATTTCATCTAGCTAACTTTATAGGAAATGAATTTTTCAGAATAGATTTAAAAAAAGAGAAATTGCTAATTGCTTTTGATTTAGACTGATTATTAGAAGAAATTAAAATATTTATTATGAATCTCTTTTCCAATAATTAAAAACAAAATGATGAAATTTTGAGAAATTATGCAAGAAAAGTGATTAATAAACTTACAGATGACTCTTCTTATTAAAAAAAAATCTTCCTAATAATTTGCTTTAAGTTTTAAATATAGCATAAAAATAACTGAGCCATAAAAACTTTCATATAAAATGGTTAACATATATATACAAATGTAATATGCTTGCAAAAAATGAAATTAAAGTAATAAAACTATTTGATGTCTTATTATTTTAAATTATTCATTTAAAATAAAAGTTCATTCATTTCACTAGTTAATTTTCATTGTTTTATTGTCAATACATAGGCGTATTACCATTAGATACCCACCATACTTAAAAAAACTATAATAGACTTCTAGTGTATCATATAAAGAGAGGGAAGTTATAGATATTATCAGTTATTAAGATATAATATCAATTAAAAATTTTTTTTCATTGACGAATATGCGAAAAATAAAAAAATACTAATCATAAGTAATTGACATATTATTACAGGACTTAAAAAATACCATATATTCGAATTCAAATGTAACAAAACAAAGAACTAGAATAAAAAGGGCAAATTAAAAAAAATTATATAAAAAAAAGACCGAATTTGGTTGTATATGCAGTGACAATGTCAATTGTTTTTTTGAAGTGTCGAAAGAGAGATATGAGAAGACAAAAGTTGAAAGGAGATGACTTAGATAAATTAATGAGTTAGATAAACCGGAGTAACTAATTCATAGATTTAAATGAATCAAATTCAATTTCACAAAATTTCTTCTTGAGCCAGATGTTTTTATAATCTAGAAAAAATACTTCTTCTAAATTAAAAATAGCTGAAGTTTACTTTCCCCAATCTGACACACATTGTAAACAGCTCCTCCCAAAAGATTCGAGTTTGAAAACGGAAAAGAATAATTTATGCAATTTACAGGCAAAGTAATCTTAAACTAGTTTATTGTCTTCAGTTGATGGGTTTTATAATCATAGTATTTTAATGCATTACTTTCTATACTTTGTCTTAGGAATTTCATATATATCCAATGAATTAGTTTCGAATGTTTCCAAAAAATAAAGAAGAAATTAAAAAAGTTCTAAATGATTTACTACATTTAAACTCGATTCTTGAAAAGTGACGTTTGTTAAGCAGTAATGTATTTCAACATCAGAAATTTACATTTATATTTATTTTTTGGTAATATATTACTATATCAAACTGACAATATTTAAATGTTAATTATATAGAACAAATTTACTTTCCTACTTTTAAGAATTATTTTTACAAAACATTTTAAAAAGAAAACAATTTTTTGTACAGCCTCGTGCATTTTGTAAGAGATTTGTTTTTTGCGTGTAGTGTTCTTTTTTCCTGAAGTTTCTCACAACAGTTTACCGTGATTTATAATCCTTGTTTACACATGAAGTGGAAGATATTATCATGGAATTTTATAAGAGCTTTCTACATTTATGTTACGTTGGTGGAAGTGGAGAAGACTCAAAATCTGTCATATGTGTCACGTCATTGTGAAATTACAAAATAGTGCGACCGGATTGGGTGATATATAACCCCTCACCTCAAAACATGTGTTTAAGCGATTTATAAATTTTAAAGATGATTTATAAGTTTTATACATCTTATGAAGATCCTTCTTTCATGATATGAAATTACAAACAATAAATTAGTTTCTTTATAAAATGTTGTCACTGCAATTTAGTGATACAAATCGAAGTGAAAGCAGCGCAGAGTGTAACGTTCCATAGAATGTCAGCCAGAGTAACTCAATAGAGCCGTAGTTTGAAATATTATTCCATTTCGGCTGTGTTTTTCGTCAAATCCCTCTAAGAAGGAAAAGCCTTGACACAAAATGTGGTGGTAGATAACGCTTGTCTCCTTTATCACTAAGATCAGTTCTCAGATGAAGACGTTCGTCCAAAGAACAAAAAGATGTTTCACCTCTTACGTTATTTGTCATTTGAGAAACAATTTTCTCTTTCCGTAAGAGGTTTTCGTTTGGCAATCAAAAATATCAAGATAGTCTCATCTATCACTTCTGCAGAGAGATAAAAAAGTAAATCACACGCCTACTTAGAGTCAAAAGATGCCCAATTGGATTTAATGCTTGGCATAAATTCCATCATAAAATTTCCAAATTCCACCCCACGGTTTTCAGTTGAAGTGAAAAGAGCTTTTTAGAAGTGACGCAATTCGAGCTATCCAAAGAATCCACCGTCAATTATGTCTGGACATTAGTAGGTTGTTCAGTTGTTGCCTAACCTTTAAAGAAAGGCCATACAAATCACGGTTAAAAATATTGTAGCATTCCAATAGATTACCGTTGCCATTTATTGAAAGGGAAAAGCTCGGAGAAAGTGGGATAGACAATACTTTATGACAAAATAAATCCGTTCGTTAACACTGTTCTCTGATGTAACAGCAATAGAGAGTGATAGACAAGTCATGCTCGAAAAAGATCAATCTTAACATAGCTATGTTTCCTGATGTTGGGCTTAAGACAAATTCTCCCTTTTTTTACCCCCATGCGATTCATTTGAGGGGATTTACTTTCTTTTAAAGCCTTTTATGTTCAACCGACAGAAGAAAAAGGGAGGGATTTTTTTAACTACTTGTTCCGGGCGAAATGACATATACAGCAGGAAAGTTACCACCCAATGTCACAGGTTAGGGCCACATGTCAAGAGGTGAAATATTTCTTTGAAGATCACTTTTGCTAATGAGTTGCAAGAACTTTTTGAAGCTTTTATGACTTAACCACTACGCCTTTAACAGTTCGATGTAGATTTTTTAAAGAGATTCTAATTGCAAAAATGTCGTCATGGAATGTAGGTGTAGAAGGTTTTCTCACCGGAAATTGACAAGCTAATGTAAAAAGAACGAAATGAGTGGTTTTTGAAGTTTCATTAACAGAAGTGACGTAATTGTATAGTTTAAACTGTTTAAACTTTTTTAAAAAGAAAGTAAGTACTTGGATTGGAATAATTGACATATTCTGCGTCTTAACAAACATATATTCTAATAGATGTATAAAAAAAATCAAGAAATCTTGAATGTATTTTGTTTTTTTAAAATGGAATGTCAAATAGACAGTTAATTAATATTTTCATATACACTATGCCCCCCAATGAGCCTTGTGACTTCTTATTACACAAAAACTTTATTGAATAATTATAAACGGTCCTGTACATAATAATTATATACGAATTTAATTACATAGCTTCAGAACTATCTCTTGTATGTTTTTCATCTCATTTAGAGAAAGTGGTCTTTAAAAAATTCTTTGGTTTTATTCTAAGCAGATATTTACCGACACACACATACGTAAATCAATTTCTTAAAGATTGAGAAAAAAACTTGTTATTTTAACATCAACAATAAGATAAACATAATAATAGATTACGTCAAGTATGAATATTGTAAATGTTTAAATCGAAGAAAGCTGATTTTTTTCTTACTTAGGATGTGCATATAGTCATGTTTTAAATTTTTGAGCTTGTCTGTCTTAAAAAAGATTATCTTGATTTAAACAGATCACTTATAAAAGTCTTAGGCATGTGTATAATTATTTTTTCCGACACATTTCACTTATTTATTTCAAACTGCAATTTATCATTTTGCATCTTGAGTATAAAAGAGATAAAGGCAATAAATAAATAAACGACTTCGATCACTTTTCTTACCCAGACTGAAGAGGAGGGGGGAATTCTATTTTGTGGTTTCTGTCTGTTATTCCCCACCGTGATCTTGGTCCAAATATATTGAAAGAGAAATTGTTTAATAATAAGCGTCACAGTCTTCAACCAAATTCCTGGACTATAATTACAGCTTTTATTTTTGACCTTTTCGCAAAACCTCATAAAATGATTTTTGGTCCCATCATCCATCATTTTTCCTTTTATTGAAATGACTTTTGGGCATTAAATGTCAATCAATCTCGTTTTCTTTTGATTTTATATTTAAAACGTGTTTTAGAGTAAAACAAAGAGCTGTGGTTGCTTAAAGGTCGTTGTCAGAGGCTCACAGCTGCGTCTATCCATTTTTAATTGGTCAAATAAATGTACATTATTAATTTTTTTCCCAATGGGGCTGCGTTTCAGCAACTTAGTCTTTGCAGGCACTATAAATCCCCAAATGTATGAGCCATTTCATGGTGGCACCATCTAGTGGCGACCTCGTTACCAAAGACGCTTGAATTCATTTTAATTCAAGCTCTCGTCGGATGCTAAATATTTCTGAAAACAATTTTGCCGAGAGTATCAGAGCCAAATTGATACTCAAGGGATTTTTTACACGCCACATAATCATGTGACAAACGTGCCTTCGATTTTTGCATTCCGAAAATCTATCGATTCCGGCCTGTGTCGAACCTGCAATCTTCGACTTACGAAGTGAGCCCGCTACCTCTTAGCCACTGGAGCCGACATAAACGTACATTATCATTTACCTATTTAGAAATCTGCAAAAAAATTATTTTGACATCCTCAGTGCTATAGGGATTGATCTGACTACGTCAGACCGGTGGCATTAGAATCAACAACAACACAAATATTGGAATAATAGCCTTTGTTGCTCCGAATCCCAAATAAAGATATTAACTGTAACTGTAACACAAATATTTGACAACTAACAAAATCTCTCTCTCACCAAGTGCTCTTATAGTCTAACTACATCACAATAGCCTGAGGAGGATGCGTATCCGGGGATAGAACCTGCGATCTTTGTATCCGCAGCCGGGTAACATACCACTAGACAAAAGTGATCACTTCTGTCTACAGGCTATTACTGACTTATGCAGATGATATCGTTACAATATTCCCCCACCAATGGTCGGTGAACGAACGAGATATTTGTTATAGCGAGCGTGTGAGTTGGTGGTTCAGGGATAAGTGGGTCTGACGACTTTGGTTGCTGCGTCAAGTGGGTCTGACGACTTTAGTTGCTGCGTCAAGTGAGTCTGACGCACGACTTTGGTTGCTGCGTCAAGTGGGTCTGACGACTTTTGATTGCTCTTTTTGCGGGTAGATGGTGCAACGAAAGCTGCACGAAGGTTGCGTTATTTCTTTTCAGCGAAGGTTACCAATGTGGAGGATGCGTATCCGGAGGACAGAACCCTCGATCTTTGTATCTGCAGCCGGATAACTTACCACTAGACAAAAGTAACCACTTCTGTCCGAAGGCAGTTACTGGCTTATGTAGATGATATCGCTACAGGCCTATTATGAAGAGAGATGGATACGAGAGGGGAGGGAGCTGTGCTAAACTAAATGGAACTTTCTCGGAGTCTTTACATAGTGAGGTGTGTAAGCTAGGAAAATAAGGTACCAATCACTGCTATTATTTTTGAATGGTTCAAAATTACAGAGTTCTTTACTAATAGCACTTGTTCTTCTTTGATATGATTATAATTAAAAACTTAAGAGTTATTTAAAGATAACAAAAACTGTATTGATATTGTCATGTCTTTCAGAAAAGAACTTTTATTTCAGAACATTTATTATGCATTTATCAATGTGTTTTTTCAGTGTGGTTGTTTAAAGTATTAACTAATATTTGTTTTTTAATGATTTATTCTGCTAATAAAGAAAATCATATATAGCTGAAGTATACTTTTTATAATGTGGTGTAGGTTTAAACTTTATCCTACTGGTTTTATATTTATGTTTTTATTTAATATATAAATGTATATTTAAAACATGCATAAGTAAAAGTATGATTTTTTTTTTTGGCTGACAAAATGACTTATGAAATTTTTTTTGTATTGGTTCTTTAATTTTTTCTCAGATCAACTCCTACGTAATCATTTTCGACCATTTTCATATAGCTATTTAAAATATTTTTTCTTTGAAAATATATATATATTTTCGAATGAACTATAAAGCGGAGAAGGGGAAATTATACTTAAAATTCCACGCACGATTATTGAGCAAGATAATTTCAGAAACTTTAGTGATAAGGAAACTCCACCGTTACAATAGAGCTAAAATGAAGAGGTTGCTGTGCATTGGTTTCTAAATCACACAGCATGCTGAGCTTGAGCTCATGTTCAGTAATCTATTTTAAAATATTTCGCCAATATTGTTATTTCAGTATTAAAAGAATTTCTTTCAACTCAAAGCAAGGGCAAAAGAAATTGTTCAAAAATATGTGTTTAGCAGAACGTGGAATTTGACAGTTTAACCTACAAATATAAGTCATTGTTCCTTTTTTTCCTCATTGATAAATGGAATTTTGTAAACTAGAATTACAGCAATAACAAAGAAGATTCATGAACTTAAAAAAAAAATGTAATAAAAAAAACTCATTTTCTTTCGTTCCAGTCAAATGAAACTATTCACCTTCATATTTCCTCATAACATGATGATAAGTTTTGAATATATTTTTGGAATAAAAGGTATTCCAAGCTAAATTTTTTAATATATTTATTAATATATTTGGGAAAAATTTTTATAATATAAGTTTTTAAGAGAAAATTTTAAGTTGTCTATTATATTATGCAAAATATGTTTCATCTGTTCTACGTGGAAAATAATAACAAACAGATAAAGGAACATGAAAACAAAATAAAGATATTATTTTGCTTTTTTTATTTTCAAGAGAAATACATTTTTTCTTATTCCTGCAATTTAGAGCTGTTCGTTTTAAGAATTCATTTTCTTTGCTCCTCTTTCTCTCTCAATTCCTAATATTACTTCACACTCTCCCTATATATTTATATATCTTGTTCAAATTTTCAGTCGATAGTAAAATACTTTTTATTCATCCCCTCAGGTTCAAATTAATTTTTTTAAACCTGTAGTGGGTGATACTTGATGTTAATACAGTTTTCTCAAACAATAATTAATTAATTTAGTTTAACTAATTAATTTATGTTCTTTAAGAATCGAGCCAATATCAGTGCAATTCTTCTCCAAACGCAGCTACAATACTGCTGAACGGAGAAAATGCTACAATTAATACTATCATAGGCATAAACAGTACATAAGATCCAAGGTAACACTGTAAATTAGGCAGTAATTTATCTAGGACTAAAACTCTTCACAGCAGGTCAAGTATCTGTCGCCTTGAGTAGTATAAAATCATTAGATGGACTATTATTTGAAGAACTGGACTGCTCGAAACTCAGTGGAAAGGTTCCTTGCAATAATGAAGCATTAAAAGAGATGGATAAAATGAGGAATTATAGACCACGAAAACAAAAAAAAATATATATAAAGCGAATAAATATCAAACACAAATAATAGTCCAACACCATATATAGAAAGAAAAGGGAAAATTGCAAGGAAATTAGCTTTCTATTTTGCCACTTAATAATGCGATTATAGTAGAACGTCGTTTATTCGAATCAATTGGGACCGGACACCGTTCGGATACTCAATTGTTCGGATAACCGAAAACCGAATGCGATCAGTGCAGTATATGATACTAGACACTATACAAATATTGAAAATCATCACATGCGGGAAACGTGCTTGAAGAAAAAGCCAAATTGGTGCAAAATGTCGCAATTTTACCTTGATTGTGGAAAATAATCACTTATTTTTTGCTGTACCATTGTACACCTTCGTTTTTCCACTGCAAGGTCTCTGATTCTCTTCAGCAGCAGTAGTTGAGTAAGACAGCAAGCACTCTGATTGTTGTTCGTACCACTCCATAGTTGTCTCTAACGCAGAAAACACGTCATCATTTGATGGACCCTTGCTACTTTCGTTGTTGTTGTCCTCGTCTTCATCCGTTTCATCGTCGACAGGGTCGGATTCTTCTTGCACGAAAGTCAGTATCTCGTCATTATTTAGCATTTGAAATCCACAGTCTTCTGCATCGCATGCTATCCAGGTTTCTACATCAACGAAACTCAACAAAAGAGCATGTATACACCCCCTCACAAGCTGACCTAATATTCCGCGCAGATGTTTATCAAATCACACAACTGAAGTTCCCCAAATATCCCTCACCTTGGGTTTTCCGGTCACTTTTGGCTTCACAGAAAACAAATGTTTAGCATTGCACTGTTCGAAAACTTATCCGGACTTTGGTTCGGATATTCGACGTTTCGGATAATAAACGTACGGATAAACGACGTTCTACTGTATGTTATATGAATACATATTTATATTAATTGTAATTATTTAATAAAAAGTAACTTATAAATCAAATTTTTTTTTTGTTGACCTAAGTACGAATTGACTTAATTTTTTTTAAATATTACTTGTTATAAAATACTCTTTCATTCTCATATTCGAAAAAGAATAATTTTATTACACCATTCCTTATTTATAACCCCTATTTATAGCAAAAGTATGTACATGTATTCTTATGCAACTTAATTTTTCATGTTAATCTTTATATTTATATGTATGTTTCATTAGCATACTTGAATCATCAATAAAAATTTTAGGCGATAAATAATATTAACAAATCTTTAGAATTTGAGCATGATTAATTACTTCGTATGAAATTAATTAACTTTGAAGACATAATTTATCATAAAGAATACAGCTACGTTTCACAGAGAAATTGTAATTTCAGAACAGTTGCAGTTAAATTTCTTGTTATTGTCTACGGAATTTTTCCATTTTGATATTTGTTTCATGCCGGCTGGGGGACGTAGTTAGTTGGGTGCTGTCCTCATGGTTGCGTGGCTACAGTGGACGTGGTTAGAGCTGACACATAACATTCGGTGGTCTGAGCGGATAATTTGAAACTCATCGTGGTTAGAACGGACACATTTTCCCCCCATCTTAAAGCAGATTCGATGACCAAATTATAAGGAAAAATACATTTTTGCCAATCAAATTTAATTATTTGTATTAAATTGTTAAGAAATTATAGTGCAAATACTTTTTAAACATAGCAATATGTAATAAAAATAAAAACTTTCAGAGATATATTTAAAAATTAATAGTAAATAACAATATAATGAAGAGTATGAACGAATTTCAGGAATTTTGTGGAAAACTGTATTAGAGCCAAATGAATATTAGAACAGGTGCAATTGCCATAAAATTAGTTTCATTAATTTTAGTAAAAATAAATACTAGAAGTAAAATACAAGATACAAGTAAATAAAAGAAAATTAAAAAAAAGTAAATAAATACTAACTTTTATTAAAAAGGCATAAATATTATTTTCCATTGGATTTAGTCCAACCTAGTTACAAAACTTAATTTTAGACATTTTTCTAAATTGTTTGAGGTTTCGAATTCTTTTAGGATGTTTTCAATTCTTTCATCCAATTTTACATGTTCTTTTATATGCTTAAAATGTATTCGCACTATAATATCTTAACAATTTAATATAAATAATTAAATTTGATTGGCAAAAATGTATTTATCTTTGTAATTCGATAATCCAATCTTTTCTGAGACAGGGAAAAATGTATCCGCTCTAACCACGATGAGTTTCAAAGTGTCCGCTCAGACCACGAAATGTTATGTGTCCGCTCTAACCACGTCTGCTGTAGCCATGCCACCGTTTTTGTAAGCCTATGGTTGCAGGTTCGACTCCGGTGGTGTGGGTAAAGTGGACATGGGCAGAGCGGAAACTATGAAACTCAATGTTCAGCAAACACATCCCCCCCCCCCAGGAACAGATAAAGGGTGCAGACAAAAATAAGTAAATAAATGCTTTTAAAAATCACAAAAATAATTTAAAACGATATTAATTTAAAACGCTCAGGTGCCTTCTTCTGGGGAGTCAAAATTACATTGAGGCAATTAATGTCCGCCCTTAAGGCGCCACACTAAAAAGTGATGCCAGCTCCTTTAAAATGCACTATGTCTACAACGGTAATTATTAATCCGCAGCAACATTAGAAAGAAAAAAATATTTATTTCGCATGTTGTATTATATAACATTCACAAACTTATACATATATCACGGAATTTTTACAATTGCTCAATATTGTACCTGTTTTTTTGTAACGAAAAGAGAGAAATTGTTTCCAGTTAATACTAATTTATTTTTCACCAGAATGCTTGTAAATGCTGAAATGGAAATTCGTATCTAACTAACAGAATGTGTACATTTAACCGAATACTCTTTTTACAAATACTTATTTTGTTTCATCTTTTTGTATTTGAATTGGTTTATACTATTTCGGTCCTCTTTTAAATATTTGTTGTTTATTTTGCTAGAATTGCATCGGTATAGAAGACAAAGTTCGAAGGAATGTATAAGAGAGAAATACGAGATCAAACTTTTTAAAAATTTCTTATAATAGTGTGACGTGTTTAACGCATAAACTTCTGAGTCTAAGTAAAGAACTACGAGACTGTTTCTATGTTTAATATGCTATATCACGTAAGTCTGGGATTTTTACAAGAATTAAATTTCAAAAAGGATAGTTCAAGGTACGTTGAAAAAGTGAAAATTTATAATGGATAATAAATTGGTATAGTAAAAATTCATGTCTCGTAGAAGAGATAACATGGGATTTTCAAGAAATGGGTTTTGGCTGGAAGCAATAAAACAACGAAAGATTAAATTTCTTTTAAACATTAATATGCATTGGCTAGTGCTATATAGATATACAATACTGATTTATAAATAAGGATTAGATAAAAAGGTTTGCGGGTGTTTTACATATTAAATAAGATTAAATAAGAATACACAGTAAGTTCAAAAATTACATATTTACTTCCTACACATTTGAAATATATTTTTAAAGAATATAAAAATTTAAATAATATTTCCTAACCTTATAAAAAAAGGAAAATGAAGATAAGGATGATTGAAATATGGTACCAGCTTCTATAATAAGGGTCTATATACTAATAAAAAATAATAATTTTAAAGTTGATGTTTTATTAAAATAATATATATTCATATATGATTTATGTAATAATAAAGAATTTTTTAAATGTTGATTGTTTGGTTCAAAAACTTTAATTTGTATTTATTTTTCGATAATATTTAAAAAAAAATTAAGATACTTACAATTAGTGAATTATAATCCAGTCATAATAATAAAGTTAGTATACTAAAACTGTGGTCACTATTTAACAACCATAGCCTATAGTTTAATTTAGGATTTCGTTTTAGCATAAATCAATAATTATTAAAAAAAACTTGTAACATTCGACGCCGATTAGGAATTTTTTTAAAATTTCGCAAGACATAGAAGGTAAAAACATTGAAAATAAAATTGTTTTGTGCTTGCTTCTCTGTTTGAATAAATAACTACAATAAAAGAATATTTTTTACACCCTTGAGGAATGAGTCAAAAACTCAACAGTATACAAGACATTTTGATAAGGAAGGACATGAGGATATTCACTGCAAAAACTATCTTTTAATTTTCCAAAAAGACGTCTTAGTCATGGCCAAATAGTGCAAGAAAGGTCTTGACTTAGGGTCATGTCTAAATAATATATAGAATAAGAAAATTTGACAATTTCTTTTATAAACCAAACGATTGAATAAAGTTGGAATTTAAATTAGCTCTAACATGTGGAACATATGCTTTTGATTAAATATATAATGTCTTACAATAACGTTAAATTTCTGTACACACACTGTTTTTATTTTAAAATTCCTCTTAAGATTTTGATCTTTATACTAGCCATTTTTGAATACGTGAATGTAATGGTAAATCAGTGGAACTTTTGATAACTTTTTTTTAAAGAAATTAGAGTTAAGGTTTTTATTTAAATGCAAAAAATGCACCAAAGAATGTGAAATATAATAGAGATTTCAATAGGATTATATTTGCTCTTCTATTTCGGGAAGTTTTCTTATTTTGTACAGTTTTGATATCCCAGAAAAGAATAACTTTGAAAACTAGAGAAAGAACGGAAAAAAACAAATAAAAACTATTCTGAAATTTATTCGGTTGCCTTTTATTATATTCCAATAAAAATATTTGTATTTGAAAAAATATCATAAAAATAACATGTAATTATTAACATTATATTCACTAGCTTTCAAGGTAGTTGATAAGCGGGGGAATTAGGTCTTTAATAAAATAAAATAAAATTTATATCTTTTTTATATTATTAATTACCTTTTAATTTATACAAGCAACTGAGAAGCTACAAATTAACTCATGCATATTTTTAAAATAATTTTAAAGTTGCAATTTTGTGGCAGTCACAAGTACTTTTTTCTTAATTTGACTAATTTCCTGACATATTTAGGGGGAGGGGAGGCAAAAATTTATTTTAATACTATCAGAAACTGTCCCCTCTTTAAATATCTCTTTCATTTTTCAATAATTTATCTACAAGTTTCAATAGTTTCCTACAAGTTTGAAAATGTTTTCATAATATTGATCACTAACATTCTATCAACTATACTAAAAAACTTTAAAATTTTTTTTCCAGAACTTCAAAACTTACCTATGCGAAAAAGATGTTCTATGATATGTAGACAAAGTAAAAAATAAAACACGAAATTAATTTTTATGTTAAGTAGCTGCCACCAGGAGAATGAAATTTAGAAATTTTAGTTTTGCTTATGATGAAAGGTCAGAGTAATTTTTGTCAAAATGGAGCACTATTTCAATACTTTTCTTTTTAAGATTTATCGCGATGAGAGAATACAACTCAAATGATTACGAAAAAAAAACACACACAAGAAACATTTAACAGATTTATGGTATTAAATTAAAAAAAAAAAAACTACTGTCGAAATTACCGTAAACGATAAAGCGGAAAACGGTAAACACCCTGGATCGAACTGCGGGGATCGACGGTACTGGGAAAAACTGGAGTATGAAATGTTGCAATCTGTTACATTGTACTACTCAATACTTAGTGCTCATCAATAAGTAATCATTCCTTTTGATAATTATATTGTAGAAAAATAATTATTTTGAGTCCAAAATCATCTAACCAGAATTAAGTTTTTTACCATTTTTTCGAAAATTCACCTTCCTTTGTGGCAATATTAAATTTTGAAATTATTCCTCGCCTCCATACCATAGAACAGGGATCGGCAACCTATTGGCACGCTTAACAATTATCAGTTTCACTCTACACTTCTCTACAAATTCGCCAATTTTTGAGTTGATGGCAGTAGATAAATTTGTAATGGGTCTTATTCAACAAACATTTTCAGAATTATGGACATTAACGGAATTACGAAAAACTCTTAAAAATAAACTTACAGCTATTTTGTAAATCATTAAATGTTATTGCTGGAGAAATTTAATTGTTTGAAGAGAGAAAATTTCGTGTGCTCCGCTTTCCACTTATCTACATATTCTACATATCTAAGTAAAAATTCGTTCCTGATATGAAAAATATTTCGAGTCCGCAAAGAAATTATTTAACAACTGAATACTCAGAGTCGTGTCAAATTTAAAGTCACAAATTATATCCCTGATTTTGTGATATGAAAGGGAAGAGAAATGCTAGCACTAAGTTCTCATTAAAAATTTTATTTATCTTTTTATTTAACCTTTATAAAGTGAAATGCTTATATATTCTTGTCTATTTCCTATTTTAATAAATAGGTTTAAAAATACATAATATATGTACAGTTTTAATTTTTTTATTTTCGCTGAAAATAGCTATATTTTACGATGTTTATTTTTATACTAAGAAATATTTTTAAATGATGCAAAATTAATGTATAATAAAACTGTAAGTATCTATATTATTGACCTCTATTATTTAATTCTGCCTATGCATGATTTACGGGAATCGAATCGTTTCAAAAATATCCCACTGTGTGGCACTCTGAATCAAATTGGTAGATTGGTTTGGCGTACCACAGCTAAAATGTTGCCAATCCCTGCCATAGAAAATTTTTGCTGCAAAAGTAGGATTCCATTAATAATAACTTTTTCTTCATATAACTGCTATCCACTGAACTATACAATCACTTAGTTATTTTTAATCCGTCTGTCTATATTTTATTTAATAAAGATTATTGTTTTTGTCTTCTTGGTTTCTAATAATTTACATTCAAATTTGGTTCAGTGATAAAAGAATCATATCTTTAAAATCATTCTCGAAACATTCCCTTTTTTCCCAACCGCAATAAAAATCCCACCACGCATTTATTCATCTGATTTCTTTACATTTGCACAAACCCAACTTTCTTTATCTGCTCTATAGTCTTAACCGCACGAACTTGCACTACTGCCTTTAAAATAAATAAAAAAGTAGCAAGTCACTTTTCTCAAGTGGTCAAGTAGTCAAAGCGAGGGTGGAACCCTTACACATTTTTTTTATTGCTGAAGAACTGATTCTCCTCTTTCAAACTGGCGCTTTGGGTTTTCCCTTTCAATTTTCAACTCATGCACAGGTCATATGTCATCGACACGTTCATGTTGAGTAAAGTGCACAGTTGAAAATTTTCTCCACCCCAGGTAAAGAGCAACAGGTAAAACCGTTAGTCAAGCCTTACTGGCGTCATCCTTCGGTGTTGGAGGTTTTGGAATTTTTCACCCAATTTGTTACACAGTAAGAGTGTTGTAATGAAAGTTTATTGGTCGAAGAAAAATTCGGCCTTGGCATTCTTGGTCTTGATGTTTAACCTCTAAGGGTGGAATGGGCTCTTTACAATGTTTGTGCCATTAAACTACTAATCTATTGATTTATCTGTAGTTTTTTAATTGCGTGTGTACAGTATATTGTAATAAAACTCGATTGTTCAGAGTCCAGTCATCCGGAATTCCAATTTTTTCATCCTACGTATTCGAATTATCTGATTTTATCTGTTTTGATTTATTCTTTCGTTTTTAAATTTCGCGCTGAGAAAATATAATTTATTGCTTCTTTCGGAGAATGTAAGAATGATCCAAAATGAAAGCAAATTGAAAAAAAAAAACTAATCTATTTTGTTTTGTAGATGTATATTGTATAAAATAACATATTAAAAATAAATTTACTAAAATTTTTTAAAAAATTATTGATTATTGAATATTTTATTTTTTTAATGTTATAATCATACATCTGATTTTTTCTTAACAATATAGTATGTAGTTGAACAGTGCAATTGTGACTTTCTGTTCTATTAATATTCTATCTATATCTAAGAAAATATGAATTTTCGAAATTGCCCTAATTTTTGCATAGACTTTATCTATCCCCCTGTGAATTAATACAATTCCAGTGTTTCTAAATTGTCCTTTTCCTAAAGTTATATGGTGACCTCTTGGATTAAAAGAATATAAATCTATATCAAGTATAATGTATCATTAATTTGGCAATTTGAATACAATTGTCATCAAGAAATAGAAGAGAGATGCATTTTTTATTAAATTATAATTTTATTCTCTTATAGTAAGTTCCTTCTAAAGTTCTATTACTAGCACTGTGAATTAGAATCACATTATACAATGTTCCATAAATGAAATGTAATCGTTCAATTCAAACACATCGTATTTTAGTACGAGTCTTAATATATTCCAAATTTTTTACTATAGTAGTAAATAATAACATAACTGTTAATAGCTCAAAGAGATTAACTGATCAAATTACTCATATAGTTAATTAAATTCTAAAAAAAGTTCTCTCACTGAAATGCTATTTTTCTCAAAAGAGGAAATGTTGTTTAGTAGATTGTGTTCAAATTTCTTTCGAATCCGATAATTAGTTCCAGGCATGTTACAGAAAAAGTATCATTGACACATCTGTAAAACTCTGAGCATATTATTCAGTTCAACAAAGTTTAGTTTCAGTATTTTTATTTTAATATTTTCATTCCCCTTTATGTTCACTAAAATAAAATGAATTTTTAAAATCAAAGTTCATTAGCAGACAACTTATAAAACAGATAACCTTTGGCGTTTTATCGTTTTTGGACCTCAGGTGATGAGCAGATTAATAATTAAATATTATCAACTGCTATCCTATCTCTTGTGTGACACCCATTTCCCTGATTAGAATCGTAATTTTAATTTAATATTTTCTACATAAATTTTTGTAAATGATAGTATTAACCCAAATATTTTTTAAAATATTAGTACACTAATACTAAAAATTAAGCAAAATTAGCATATGTAGTCCAATTTCTCGAAAAATACTGAACGGAAGGTAAAACAAAAGATTTCAAATGAAAATTTTAGTGTATTCATACCCGTGCCAATTTTCTAGCTTTCGTGAAGGGACTAAATTCATGTGACGTCATAATCACATGATAATTTCACGTGTTTTTAACCAATCGTTCAAAAACACATGTGACGTCCTAGTCACGATAAATGCAATTATCTATTTTCAGTAAATCAGTTCATGCACTTCGTTGTTGCCGAATTACGCTTTTTACAGAAACTTTTTTTTAAAAAAATTGATATTTGTCACTTTATTTAAAAGTACATGTATAAAACAAGACTTTTTTTCTTTAATTTTAAAATCTTTTTGCAGAAATTTCTTTTTATAACTCTTGAGAATCTTTACCCAATTATGAAATTTGAAATTTTACCTAAGTTTTACAAATAGAATAAAAAGTACGAGCTAGTTTAGTGTCGGTTTTGAATTCAATGTAGAACACCTGTTTATATTTATCATGTGACCGTCATGAATTTAGTCAATTGCAAACTTTCTCGCGTTACCTTTTCTTTATATTGGGTTCTTGGGGGATACGAATGCAACACAGTTGTAGAAGCCCTTAAGGCCTCCTGACTATTTACGACAACTCTTTTTTGAAAAAATGGAGATATGGGGATTTTTTGTTGTTGTTTCTAGATTTCTTTAGTACATTTTAAGAAAAATATGCTAAAATTAAGAAGAAAAAAATAAATTATTGTTACTAAAATGGGAAAAGACTGATAAAAATTTACGAAAAATAACCTAAACGCTGCCCGTTTCTGTACCAAAAGTATGAACAGATTTTCAATTTTTCAATTCTGATGTGTTGCTACGTTATTAATTTTTTAAATGACTTTCAGGAAAAGAGATATTTTCATTTTTACAAAAACTAGAGCACTTTATATTAGTTATTAAATGAAATCGCTTAAAAAAACAGTGATTATAATAACATAAGGGACTGTAAATTTTGTAATAGAACAGTGATTGATAAATCTGAAGGTTAAAACACTTCTACTATTATACAGAACATACACAAAAAGTTTCAGTTAATTATTTTCAAAATTTTTTTAACAATAGCTGTCCCCGTTTGAGTATTTTCAAAAAAAAAAACAAACACATTTTGAGTAAAACGCGTTTTTAAAGTATGACGTCTTGTTTAATGGCAATTAGTAATGGCATCTACTTTTACTAAAACACTTGTAGTTTTTGTTCTAGTGAACGGAAAATAATAAACTTGGTATTGCGATATTGGTGGTAAAGGAAAATGTAGAACATGTGCTCCTTCTGTGTTCCAAGTTTGAAAGAGAATGGAATATCCTAAGACAGGCATTCAAGGGACTTAATGTAAATTGGCCTCCGAATCTTCCTCAACTGCCTTCCACCAGAAGTACTTTTAAAAAGTTCAGTAAGTTTGTTATGAGTACTTGTAATGCTTCCTAACCTCAAAGGGTTATTTATTATTTTTTTTTCTTTATTTTTTTTTCTTTATTTTTTTAAAATTATTTTTTTCTTTATTCTTTTGTATTGTGTGATTAATACTTACTTCTGTGAGCCCTGTGTGATACGTTGTGGTGCACGGGGATTTTATGATTGTTTTCAATAAAAAAAAATATCTACTAATAGCTGAGCCACTATAATTCAGGCACTTTCTAGAGGGGCTGTTTTGTCCTCAAAACAGCAATCCTTAATCTCTAACTGACTATTTATATACTATTTAAGAATGACGTGAATTTGTGGAGTAGAGTTGTTCTAACTTTAAGTCCCAATTTGGCTGTACAGCAAAAAAACTCGATCTAGAGAAGATAGACCTCGCAGATAGCCCATTGTCACAACCATTGGGATTTTGATGTTATGTTTTACAACGTTGGGTGATATTCAAAAGCATATCGTTAAAATGAGTAAGCATCAACTAGTGAATAATAGAATGATGAGTCGAATTTTGGATTCAGGTAGGGCATACTCAATTGCAAATCGCTAGAGACAGTAGATTGCGTAAGCAGGGCCGGGCCGGCTCTAGCAATTTTGCCGCCCCGGACAAAAATGAAAATGCCACCCATCTCTCCAAAGTAAAAAAAATAACAAAATAAACAAAAAAAGTTCTTTTTACTGACATTTAATTCCAGAAACTTTTTGATCAATTCTTTCAAATCAATTTGTTCAGCTATTTCATGTTCGATAGCCAATGTAGCTAAACCGTTTGAAGAGAGAGGAGTTGTGGACAGTATGAAATTTTTTTTTATAAATTTTAATTTTGAGAAACTTTTCCCCCCACTTGCTAAATTTACTGGCAAAGAAAGCTAAGTTTTAAATGCAATAGCAAGATTTGGAGCAAATTCTAAAACAAATCAATTTTAAACATAAACTTTGCCTAGTAAAGCTGAAACTGACATTATTTCATCTGCTAGATCGAGCACATTTATATCCGATTCTTCAACGGTCAAAATCATTTCTTAATTTTTACAGTTTTTAATTAATTAAATTTTTTAGGCTATCTCTTAAATCGTATATATTGAATAAAAATTGAAAAAAATTACCGTGAGTACTCATTAAATTAAATCTGAATTCCAAGGCAATAATTGTTTGGTTCATTCTAAAAAATAAAATTATCTTGAATTTTAATTTTGGATCTTCTACCGGATCATCTCGAGCTCCAAAACCAAAATTAACATTTTTCCGTCGAACTCTGTGAGGCGGCTGCGTCACCTCAAAGAGGAGAGATATCTGTTTATTTCGATAGCTCTAACACGTAAGTGGACTGAAGAGTCTCTAACACATATTGTTCATGACACACAATCACGACACAGTTTTCTTGTGACTAGCGTTTATTAATTACTCATAACTTCTGTACATTTACATTGGAGTTGCAGGGCATGCGCAGTTCAGGCAGCGCAATTGGATTGCGCAGACACAGTTTATACATACATTACTACAGACACAACAACACACTCTACTCTTTAATTACACAGATAGCGCTTCGTATGCCGTGAACTGACAATATCAATGTCGTCGTATTTCCTCGTTGTATTTCATTAAAAGTCACATCGATCGAAGATCCTTAAAAAATTATTTACAGTTTCTTGAGAGTTTCATAGCAGATGTTAGGCCATAATCTTCTGTCTGCAATAGCTTGCTTATTGGATTGATGCAATTTAAGATTTTATGCCAAATAATGATGGAGCATAGGAACTTGAATTGTTTAATAGAGTTTAATAATACGGAGACCTCATCTCTTATAGAGTTGCCAATTTTAGCGATATTATAATCATTAAATAAAGCATCATAAATACCTGCCAATTGTTATCTTAAGGTTATAAGAGCCAATATTTGGCTTCCCCAGTGAGTTGCATTTAGTGGTTTTAAAGTTATGCCCTTCATATATTTTAATAATATGTACAATTAAAGTTAACAATGAAATAATAAATTATTTGAATTATATTTTAAAAAGTGTATGTGTGTGTGTGCTGCTATAAGGATACTTTTGCCATGTCACTAACGACCAAATTTAAAGTGTGGCTACTACATGTCACATATTGTTTCGGATTTAACGTCCTAATTCTAGATTGTACCCCTGCTTTCTCGCTTCTCATATAGGCGCCGTTATCGTAGGCCAGCCTCCGCATATCTGGCAAATTTAGCTGTGATTTCTAGTTTCTAAATTAAA
>BMAO01019581.1:0-21119 GCA_019973975.1 Trichonephila clavata | reverse complement strand
TAAATACGCAAAATTACACCCCTTTCAACCCTTTCTGACAACATTTCCAAGAGTTTTACCGCACAATATGCATTTTTCTGGTAATGATGACTTGCTTCCTGTCGGAATTCCTGTTTTCTATGGATTCCCCCGTCCCTACCTTTTCTTCTTCCTAGAATTGCTCTTTCTTCCACAAAAATTAAAGCACTTCTTCTCGTAAGTTGCCGCTAAATGTTGTGTACCCTATATTTCACGAGAGCTCGTATTATTTAGAGGGCCATTATTTAGAAAGTAGGGGACAAAGGAATAGAAAGATTTAACTCTCATTTTAGACCATTAATCATGATTTCTCTCTAGTTTTACTATTGATAATTTTTATACAAAGAAAATAACAGATGTTTTTTTAGACAGGCTGCTAAAGCATCAATATTGTTCCCTCAATATGTAAAGAGTTTATTAAAAGAATAAAGCTGTTTTTTTATGTTATTTAGTTAGAAAGCAAAATAAATAATGATAAACTGAATGTTTACGATAATGAAATACTTTGGATAGGAATGATAATCGCGCTTATAGTTCATTTATTCACTTCTTGTATGGTATTTTAGTTTTTTTAGAGCTTTAAAGGAATTCAATTATTTTATTTCTCTTTTTTTCACTTTGATGCATATTTCAGTTATTAAGTTTTTTCCATAGAATACAGTAAAACCTGTTTTTGTGCGGTAGATAGGGACTGCATAAAAGAAAACTGCACAAAAAAATTTAGAAATTTCGTACTTACTTACATATAGCACATACTTTTGTTCGACAAGCTACAGTAATTTTTTTTATGTGGCGGAGAGGGACCGTATAAAAAAATCGCAATTGAATAATACGTCAATTATTTACGAAATGCATGAGAAAGTGCTTCTAAACCAAATAAATGATTGAACTACACATAAGTCATTACACATATAAGTAAATTACACATAAGTCATCACACATATAAGTAAATTACACATAAGTCATCACACATATAAGTAAACTATACATAAATATGATTAAACTACACATAATTTCCCATAGTTTTTCATTGTATAGGGCAGACCCGGGGCAAGATGACTAATGTCTTAATTTTTCCGTATTCCACTAGGTAGCAGCATCAAATAAACACTACTGGCTCTCCTTTTGGCCTTTCGTTAAACTGTAGTATAGACACGCTGAAATCGCCCTTTTTGTGTTAGTTGTGAAGCTTTGATTGTTTTCTGCTGCCACGATATAGCTTTTATGCATGTGTAAATAAGCTCTACTACAGATACAGGTAAGATATAACGTTTCTCTTTAATATTTATAAGTAACTTGGTTTAAATACTACCTATTACCATGAATAAATGTCAATTAATTGCCTTCCTTCATGATAATGAGAGCGAATATTTTTAAACAGACAGTCTGGGGCAAGATGACGATCCGAAACACGGGGCAAGATGACGAGCTCGTCATCTTGCCCCGTGTTTCGGAATTTATTAAACTTACTATTGTTGTCCATTCTATTAAATCCTGTGAACACTTGTTTGTCTGTGTGTATGTCCGCGCGACCTTGCGCTTCCTTCTCTTTTAGGGCTAAGAGGTGCATCGGATCGGGAAAGGTTTCATTCGAAAGAGGGTGACCATAGGAAGACATTTTTGCCATCCACTAAGCCCCCCCCTAAAGAGGAAGGAATGTAACAATAATTTGTTGCTTTAGAGCTACTGGCTTTTATCTGCCCCCTTTTCTGATTTTTTGCGAGAAAACGAATGCTTCCTGAACTTGTAGAAAGAGCCCCACCAGGAATTGTAGGCAACTGTAGTGATAAGGGCTGGAACAATGAGGGCACCTTTTTCTCTTTTTTGAAGCACTTTTATCTTCATGTGAAACCAAGCAAAGAATCTCCTAATCTGTTGATTTTTAACAATCACAAAACTCATATAACTTTGCAGGTTATCATATATTGCTGAGCGAAAAAACATCATCATGGTTGGGTTGCACTCGCACACATCACATCGTCTCCGGCCCCTTGTTGTGTCATTTTTAGACCAGTTAAAACGCACTATAGCCAAGCATGTGACAACTTTATGGTCACTCATCCAGAACAAACTATCACAGACAAAAATATTGCTGAGGTTTTGAGCATCACTTACTTCAAATCAGCTACAGTTGGAAATGCCGTTGAAAAGGTTTAAAGAATATGGGATAGAGCCTTATAATCCTCTTGTGTTTAGCGAATATGACTATGCTGCGGTAAAAACTACTAACCATGCTGATGTTGGCAATGAAACTGAGAATAATAGTGCTAATCCTCAGACCCCGGTAATAGAAAACCAACATATAAACCCTCCAGAAAAACCAGAACTTATGGCAAATGCTGATTCCGATGCACCAAAGAAGCCTGCTAGTGTTTTTTTTTATTTCAAACCATTACCTAAAACAACATAATGTGAGAGAAAAAGAAAAAGCAAAAAATTGAGCTCTAGCATTCTTACAAGCACACCCATCAAATAAATGTTAGAACAAAGGGAAAAGCAGAAGGAAGAACAGGAAGTTTTAAAAAAAAACAGAGAAAAAAAGCTCGTGAAGTTAAAAAGGGAGTAAAAAAACTCAAACTGTTCCTGTAGGCCTAAATCTATAAAATCCAGGCCAAACATTCCAGTTGTATCAACTTCAAAGGACGGTGTTATAAGATGTCCTGCTTGTGAAGAGGAACCCTCCAACAGAAGAATGGATCCAGTTCTGTAAATGCCAAGAGTGTTGGCAGGAGGAATGTTCCAATTATAAAAATGTCATTTTTATTTGTGACTATTGTTAGGTACATAACTAAATACTTCAACATTACGTTACAATGCATTACGCTTAGTTTGATACTTTGTAAGATGTAAAAACACAGTTATCATTTGTTAAACCATGTAACACATTCAAAAGATAAAATATGCTCAACCTTTTTCAGTGTCGCCATCTTGCCCCAGTACTGGGGCAAGATGACGATTTGTTAAGGTTATAAAAAAATAAAATAATCCTTAACTTCTTTTATTGGAAAAATTAAATGGTAATATATTTTAATACTACAAAGGACTACTCTAACAGTTCATGTAAAATTGATTTTACTACCCGTAAAAATAAATTAATAAACAACAAAAAACTGTTAACGTCGTCATCTTGCCCCGGTCTCCCCTACGTGGAGAAGTTTTCAAAATACACATACACAATTCACTGCTACTCGAGTCGTAATCCAAAACGCGCATCTTGTGATGAATTGGTTCAAGATCACTTTCGTCACTTGAATGTACAACTTCAATTGATTTATTTCAAATTGATTGATTTATTATTTGCAGTGTCGGGAGACTGTTTTCGACAAATGAACAGAGCGTCTTAAAGTGTACATATGTACACTGATAGAAAACATTACAGTGCCGCCAACAACATTGAAATTTATACACTGCATAAAAGCAGAATCCCAGAAAAAAAATATCGCACAAAAATAAAATAACGTAAAAAAGGACCGCAAAAAAAACAGGTTTTACTGTGTACAAATTCTAGTTCTTTTTGTTCACGTAAGGGCAATTTTTAGAATTTTAAAAATTTGGAAAATTTATAAAGAGTAATCCAAAAGAATGCTTTTAATTTTAATTATTTTGTATATTTATCAGTCATATATATTTATAATACTGACTTATATTGTGCAAGAAAAAAAAGGTAAACAGCTGTCGAGGTCTCACACTTCACGAAGCATAAAACAGAAAATGATTTCTGCATTTTCTATCTGCATTTCTTTTTTGAAAGAGATGTTTTTCAAATAAAGAAAAACTGTACAAATTTAAGCAAGGTTATATTACTTGTCATTTTAAGTATTAGTATGTCACTACTTTTTAAAATCATATTTGGCATTAGAAATGTATTAAAGCAAAAAAGTTGAAACTAAACACGAGTTAAATTTTGAAATTTTAGTGAAGTTGAAAAATAATATAATAATTTTAATAAAATTAAAATCTGAGCTGTTCTTGCTTAGATTTAGATTTAAACGTCGAATCTGTTGATAGGTTGTTTCCTTATTATAAGTGTTTTTCCCCACAAATGCAAAAAGGGGCATTTTCCATTAAAAAACTATATAGTTTTGCAAGACATTGTACTAGCGAGTATAAAGTTATTATGTTGGACCCGGGATAGTAAACAATAGAACATTCAGTATCTAATAAGTATATAACGATAAAAGTTAGAATATTTTTTTATGCTATAATAAAAGTTTAAAAGTATTGCAAAATGAGATTATGTATAAATAAAATTTTCATTTTTAATGATTAGGATGAACTTTAGATACTTGTAATTATACAAACTTCATAGAGAACATATATCAATTTTGCATACACATTTATAATCTTTTCAGTGTTTTTTGGGGGGGATTTGTGGAACCCCTGGGCATGTCTCGTGGAGCTCCAGGGTTCCGTGGAACACAGTTTGAAGATCACTGCTTTTAGTATGTGCATCTTATGTTTTAGTAAAGGCGGTCACTTGAAAATGTCTTAGTGGCAGTCCACTTGTGGCAAAATGTGGCGGTCCACTAGTCGATCTTGATTGACTTAATGTCCATCCCTGGTTTAGAAACTGAACGGAAAGAGAAATTCGGACACGGCACGTATTCATCGTCCCATATTTCAGGTTCTGGAGGAAAAACTTGCCCCATGATGAGCATAAGCATTCAGACATCTCAATGAATGAACGCAAATTTTGAGAACTATACAGAAATTAGGATTCTGACTCTTAATTTTGAAGGATTTATGACCTTTTTCCCTTTTAGAATAAAAATTCATTCAAAATACCTTAAAAGTGAAGTAATAGAATTTTAATGCGCATGGCTTATGGATTTTTTTAAAATTTTTGTGCTTAAGTTACGTTTTTTCTGAAACTTTCAGATATATAAGCCGATTCTTTGCTTTAATTTAAAAAAACAGTTCCAAAAATTCTCGGTTTATACACTACAATATAAGATAATTGCCTTTTATAAAGATTCTTTAATTGTTACGCCTCATTCGGAATATTATAGCTAATTTAAAATTTTCAAATCTCTTATCGTAAGTAAAGTTAAATTAAACAGTTTAATCTTGTTAATTCCGGTTATATAGTTTCTGTTAAAACTTACCAAACTGGTATCTTATAAATGCGTTGAATAAATTTATTCGAAACAAGTTTCAAAGTTCTCGAAATACGAGATAGCAAAATAAAATCTCTTAAAGATTCTGTCATAAAAGAGAAAGTTCTATCATGACGTGTTTCCCCAGTTTCCATGTGCTTTACTGTTGTTTTGATTTTTGGTAGAAGTTCGATTCGTTTTCTACTCACGTTCGAGACAATATCTTTGATTTGAAAGAAGTATACATTTTTCATTCATATTTCTTAGAGTGTGATGGTTACATATCTAGTGTCAACGATGAGTGGAGTCGTACTTGATATACATTTGTATTCCTCCCTTATTCAAGGCCAATATTAGATAACCAGCAGTTTCACACTGTAAAATAAAACTATGCTGAACTCTAAAGCATATTAAGTATGATTTAAATTTGAAATCTTATAAACAAAAATAATTTAAAGACTTAAAATGCCATCAACAAATTGAGGAAGTTATTGAATATATAAATTTTAAATGAAACTCAAAGATAATTTCAAGGTTGATATTTGCATTAAAATGTCAGTTTGGTTTTGTTTTTATCTTAGAAGATTTAGTTAGAAAAATATCTATTTGAAGACTCACAGGTGGGGCAGCTAATTTTTCTTGAAAATTACTTGCATTTAATTTCTTTAGCTTTATATTTGTTGTTAAAACTTTTTTCCAGCTTATTATTATAGTTAAATTTCCTTAAAAATCTTTTGCTGAGCATTTTTATTAAAACACAAGATTCTACACACCAAAAATAAAGTTAAAATTATTGGAAAACTGTATTTAACCACCAAAATATAGAAATATGTAGTTTTTAAATAAATAAAATTAAAAATATTAAGTTTTAAGAAAGAATAGCACTTTTTAAAATAATATCAAGCTACTTGCAGAACTTTGAAGCTTTTGATATTTGGTATATATATATATATACTTGTATATAGTTGTGACAATGTTGGACATATATTAGGAAAGTGGGTTTATTGGATTGGTATTTGTTTCATTTTTTTCAATATCAGAAGGACCAAAGAAAGCTTTTACAAATTTTTCCTTTGACACATTTCTATATTTCTACCTTGATATCTATTATATAATTCAATAATATCCGATATATTACAAATTTACTAGTTTTTTCCCTATCGTGTCTCTTATTCTTTCATTAGGAAAATTATATAAATTTTAAATGAAAATCGAGGTAATTTCAACGTTGATATTTAAAATAAAATGCTAATTTGTTCTTGTTTTTTTATCTTAAAAGAATTAGCCAGAAAAATCTCTATTTGAGGACAACAGATGGGAAAGCTAATTTTGTATGAAAATTACTTGCATTTATTATTTTGAATCTTTCAAATAAGGGAAATACAGTTGACTCTCTATTATTCGAAGTTTGAGGGACCGATGAAACACTCTGAATTATCAAGAGTTCGAAATATCAAGAGGGTAGAAAAAAATTCCCAAAATACACGAAGGAAAATTTTTTTTAACGCATTTAAATTTGAAACTATGTAATGAAACAAAAAGTTTACAGATGTATAAAATTGTTTTGAAGTATTTTTAGAAAGTACACATTATACAGTATAAATATTTTACATAAGTTAAAAATCCTGTATTAAAAGAACACATTCAATACATTCATACACAATAGTAGACCATCTTTTCTGAACACATATATAACAAGGCCATGAGTTTAACGAAAGATATGAATGGCTGATAATAGGTGCGGTTGGTCTGTTGTCCACTTAATGGAAGGAAAACTATAAAAGTGTCTTTTCACCTGAGGAACAGGAAAAAACTAAGAAGGGGTAGCAGACAGATGGTTATCAAAAGGTTTACGTTACAGGGGAGACACGCGCAGAAACAATACAACACAACTTGTAAGCTCCAAACTGTTTATTACAGGACATCACATGATAGTGAGTGTTCGAATTGTTCGAATTATAGCGTGTTGTAGTCTGGCCAGCCACAGAGTTTACTTTGAAATATTGAGTGTACCAAAACGTATTGATTTAGTTCGAAACATCAAGAGTTTTTCTAGGGAGCATATACTTCGAATTATAGAGAGGTTCGTATCATCGAAGGTTTGAATTATCGAGAGTGGACTGTATCTTGATTCCTCTTTAACGGGAGGAATTCTTCTCTCAAAGGAAATTCCACAGCCCCCAGTGCCGTTTTTAACCTCCCTGGCACCCTAAGCCCTTCAAATATACGCCCCACACTATTTCCAGAGTGCCCCTTTTTTGTTTTTACCTTTCCGGTTTTGGCTCGAGAGAGATATTTCTCTTTCTCTTTTTCCTTACCTTTTTTTTCTCTTTGGATAGTCCTTCCATTATCCACCAACTATGAACCCGCCATGTTGCGGACTGGCAACTGGCAGCATAAGGAAAGGATACTGGCATGGTTTGGTCACTCTTGTTTATTCCAACCAAACACCATTCTTGCTCACCAAACGGCATCACGGACCACCCACCCTTCTGTGAGTTTGTACATTTAATTTATGAAATCGTTTGTAATTATAGTGTAGGGTATACATTACATTATGGACTGCTATTAACCTGTTAATATCATCACTTATCACTTTTCTATCTATTACTTTTAGACATCCTTATTCTTTGTTGAGTCACTGTCATTGTACAATAAATTTTTTTTCAAGCTTTGATCATTGCAAAATCATCAATGACATCATTATAATCAATTTCTATTGTAAATATCATTTTGAGTGCAGAGCAACATCCATAGTACATTCTCCAAAGTAGATATTTTCCATACTTCCGCGCACATACACACACAAGCACAATACATACATGATTCGCTAGGTGGTGGTTCGTTCGCTGTAATTTTAATTTTTTTTTCTTTTCGCTCTCTATTTTTTTTCGTGCCTTCAAATCTTTTGTGCCCTAGGCACATGCGTTGTGTGCCTAAGCGGAAAAGTCGCCCTGCATTCCCTGGTAGAAATCAAGACTTCTATAGAGCAAAATAAGATGTCTTGTAGATTGTAAATATATGTATATTTGTTCTTTTGAATTAATTTTTCCACCTACACGCACTCTCCCGGTCACGGCCGCACACGGAAAAAATCTTATAGATTATCCTAAATTAAACTAAAATTGATTTTTGAGTACATAAGTTGACTTTTATTTAAGGAATTAAATTATATTATTAAAGAACCTAAAGCATAGGTCAGGAAATTATATAATAAATTGAGAAATTGTTAAAGAGAAGTATTTCTGCTGCATGGAAACAATAACATTTTAATGAAAAACAGATAAATATGTATTATTTATTATGACACTTATATTATTTATGACAGACACTTGTCTTTTCTGAATGAACATCTGTGTAACATCTACGAAGACTACGCGTTTTCACTTATATTCACTTTTCGCATGATCGCTACCAACCCTTCGTTACTAGGTATATATATAAAGGGAAAGTTAGTTATAGACGACCTCAAAGTAAAATATCTTTTAAGTTATTAAAAAAATAAGTTCTTCCTTATATTCTTAATACTTTAATGTTAATTTTCTTATTTTTTAATACATTCAGTCATACTAAATTCCAAGAAAAAAAAACCTTGGCAAATAATTTGAGTAATTTTAAAGATCTAACAAAGACTAGGGTCTTCTTAATAAATCATTGTGAATCATACAGTTACTCGTTTAAATTCATTAACTTTAATTATGTTTTGTCCCCGTTTTTCAAATTATAAAAACAGCAGTCTCGGAAAAATAAGAATCCCCCTCTCCCTAAAAAGTAGAAAAGTATAAATCTGTTTAATTCTTTTCAGAATTATTAGTAAAAATAAAGCAAATTACTATAAGAGCACGTGAAACACTTTAAATATATAAATTCCTAATCTGCCTTTTTAAAATTTTTTTTCATTTCCCATATACTCTAAAACAAGAATCAAAAGAAAGACTAAATATCCATTTGGAATTCTTTAAAAATGATTTTCAGAATTGATCAATTTCAAATTTGTAACAATGACAAATATTACATCCCTCTACGTCAGTTCGCTTTAGCTGATCAATAATTTATTGACGAAGTACTTAGAAAATACACAAGGGCTATTTGCAATGGTCCTTGTAGTTTGAAACACGAGTGACGAGGATTTCATCTGATTTGGCGCTTTGCTGTACAAACTTACACACCCTACTGACATAAGAACTTTGAGCCTCAATAGATTTAACATGAGTCTTCCCCTTGGACAAACAGATCAGCAAAACATCTTCGAGTATTTAGTCTTATAACACCATGTTTACAATAAAAACTATTTATTAAGAAAATAAGAGCATAAGCAAAATATTTTTACATTAACATTCTCGAATTCTGAATATCTAAGTAAGATGTAAGGTTTCAGGATCAATGGAAAATCATTAAAAGTACAATGCAAATAAGATAGAAAATAAAAATTAAATTTAGTTAAAATTCAGCTTTGATTCCATTTGGATGTAAAAATAAATTACGAAATGGGCTTAATTTTTTTTATCAAAAATTTCAGTGTACTTGTAAATTTAGTGCAAGTTCTAAGAATTCAATCAATAAGAAATGCTTAACTTGAAAAAAAATTATACCAAAAAAATTAATACAATGTAAAAATATTTAATTGTGGAAATAATATGAATATCATTGTCTCTGAAATTATCATAATGTAATGTTACATTTTACAGTTTAGATGAATAAGTAATCATAAATTTTTGAGTTAATTGTTTGTTTTAAGAAACTTTGACAGTTATTTCAGTTTTTTCTCTGGCTTAAATATTATTCTTTTCTTCCATATCATTAAGTTATCCACAATAAGAATTTGTTTTATAATTTTAAGTGATGATTTCAGAGTGAAGTGTAATTCATTTAAAACCTTTAAAATAGAGTGTATGTTAAAAGAGAATTAGTACCCTGGTTATTAATATTACGAGAGGAATTGGTGCGGAGCATCAAGAGAGTTCAGCCAGTCTTCAGCTCTTCTCAGAAAAGGAAAACTGGAACCGAAGATTCGCCCGGAAAGTTTCCTGCTCTAGGCAGCGAAGGGAAACCGTAATAGATTTCGATCTCCAGAAATCTATTCTCCATTGTTTCATTTTTAAGTAAAGACCAAGTAGCTGGTTGTAGGTTAAAGCCCGACAGGGATAAGTACTCCGAAAAGCTACCAGCTACGGAGTCTGAACGGATCAAAGAACAGATTCTTCACTGAACGGAACCAAACATAGTTTCTTCACTAAATGGATCCATTCACAGATTCGGGTGTTCTACTTCTTTTAGAGGAACCAGTTCTTAACAATAAATTGTTCTTTTGATCCCTACAAGGAGATGGTAATATTGGGATCTCCTATCGTATTTTTATTCATATTTTTGTTTGTTTTCGTTTTCCAAACCTAAGCAATCTATCCATTACAAGTAAAAAAGTTCTTAAAGTTCAAAAGAACTTTTTGAGTTGTAGCTGCTAATATTAGGGGAAACCTTGAACTGCAGGAGAAAAAAAGAAAGACTCTGATGATGTATTTCAGTGAGAGTTACCGCTTGTTTTGTTGCTGTACGACTCGCTACAGAACAAAATGTGTTTCGCAATTTTCAAAAGTTTCTGTAGGTAAGTTTTAAAACATTTTTATTTACTAGTATATACATGTGACTTGAACAATGAAGTTAAGCATAATGAACACTTGAAGAATTGCAGTTTGTAATAATACGGTCTTTTTTTAGCTGACCATCTTTTGTTCGTCTATTTTAAGGTTCATTTTCCAAGATGACGTGTCGGGTATTTTGGAATAAATATTCCATAATACCCGACGTTAAAATGATGTACCATATGACCCGACAAAATGCACGGAATAAAAATAAAGTTAAAAAATAAGTTTAGGATATAATATTGATAGCTAAGCAATAGTTATAAATAAAATAAATTGTAATATAGCGTCATTTAAAACTAAAATACATTTTTTAAAAGAAAATTCCATTGGAATGGAAACAAAACCTAAACAACAGGCAGGAAAGCTGGATCTTCTTTCTTACATAAAAAAGGAGTTAAGAGGATAAACTAAAAGAAAAGGAGAAAAAAAAAAAGAAACAGAGGCTTCAAAACAAAAGAACAGTTAAAGACACTTTGTAAGAAATCAGACCGAACTTCTAGACTTAGAGATGGCTCAAGTATTAGCCGTAATGAATCGTTCCATCAATTAAAGTACCGGAAAACAAAGACGCTAAATGGATCTTCTGTGACGGAAAATTCTCCAAAGATCAACGAGAGGAAATTCGAATTAAAAGCTTTAGCTCAGTGCTTCTTACACTTCCAATATTTGCTACCCAATTTTCAGTCATAATTTTCATCGTGCTCCCCCTTCCTACAGTAACACTATATTGAATACAATAAAATGTACTTAGACGCTATAGCTATAATACGACTTTAATTATAAACATACAAACCATCAAGATGAATATTAAATTTTGTATATGATAACCCCATGGGAGGTATTAGTAATTAATATTTTGTGTTTAATTTGGTATTGATAAATCAAAATTATCAAAAATATTGTGCAGTAATGATACATTTATAAGAATATTATGTCAGTGTAAATGTATATTTAATTTTTTATAATATTATGTCAGAATGTATTTTGTTTTGCTTCTTTTATGTAAATTAATACTTATTTTAAATCTTTTATTTTTGACTATGCAATATGCTCATGCACCCTAAATAAGGATATTACGCCCCTCAGGGCGCGCCTCACAGTTTTAGAAACACTGCTTTAACTGATTTCTGTGGGCTCACTTGAATGTACTGTGATGTGATTTTTGTAAATAAACTCAAAACAGAAATGACAATCACGTAATCTAAAAAATATAGCTTTTATAGTTAAAAATAGCTACGTTTTATGAAATCTCAGTTAGTTTTCCCATTGTTTAAACCACCTATTCCATCTTACCCTCCCTTTATCAGTTTTTAAAAGAATAAACTTTTTTATATCAACAAAATAAATATTCCTTTTGGCAAGGGATAATTCCTTACAATCGTTTATAGTATATGTCCATGAGGATTTTGGAGATTTTTATTAAAAGCATGAAGGTTTTTTTCCGGAATGTAAACGGTATTCCATAATACCCGATTCCCATACACAGGGTCAGCGAAATTAAACTTCCGCTACTCAGAGAACCCTGGAGGCCGTTCTGCTAGTCCGAGAGAAAAATATTTGGGCTACAGACATTTCAGATGATGCGCTCGAGGTTTCTGAAATTAAAAAAAAATTAGTTTAAACAATTGTGGCTAGAGGGCGCTACGAGTTATTACGGGAAGAAAGGACAAACTGGGATCAAGAGATAGTGATGGTTTTAATGAGTGGCCCCACACGAAAAGAATGCAATAAAGACAATACACAATTACAATGTTACACTTGAAAATTATTAAAAATAATGCACATTTTTTAATGACATACTGCACATAGCATGCAAATTAGTGGTTTAAAACATGTTTAGTATTTGAACCATAATGTTCGACAATGAAGAAATCAAACTTTCTATCGCTGAACGGAGAGAGTCAACATGGATGTTGAAACGAATACTGTTTTTCAAATCCAACGCAGTTGTCAAATGCTCCCAGTAAAAGTTATCTTTCAAAAAGCCCATAAACAGAAGTCACAAGGCGTGAGATCGGGTGATCTTGGAGGCCAAGCTGTTGGGAAAGATCGGCTGATCACACGTGCATCTGTAAATATCTTCCTTAACAAGTGTTGGACTGAGCTCGTGATGTGAGGTGGGGCTCCATCGGGCATGAATATGGTTTCTTGTAGGCAGCCTCGTTACTAGAGAGTAGGAATTGCTTAGGTCCGTAGCATCTCACGATGCCGCTTCTCGTTAACAGAAGAGGTGGTAAGTCCCTGAGGGGTCACTCGTTCAAAAAATAGTGTCAGAGAACGAATGAAGCAGTTAACCCACATCATGCGGTTACTTTCGTATCATGCAAAGCTTTGGTATGTACCACGAGGGGGTTTTCTGTCACCCAGATGTGACAATTATGACTATATTCACTTGTCTATTAAGTTGGAAGTGGACCGACCGCTTCCATCCACAGCATGTTCCATGGCCATGAATCATCGACCGCCATTCTTGCGAGAAATTCTAGCGCGAAGAGTTTGCAAGTGTCTGGGTCGTGCGCTTTCAGTTGCTGAACCACTTGAATCTTATACGGGTGGAAATTCAAAATTTTACTCATGATTTGTCGGACAATGGAGTAGGGCATATAAAGGGTATGTGAAATTGTCGCAACGTTGACAGTTCCGTGAAGCGGTTCACTGCTTGATTCCACGACCGCTGTAGCAATATTCTGTACGACGGTGGTGGAGAATCTTTTCCATCTTCTTCCCGGAAGAATGCCTGTCTGTCCTATTTTCTCGAAGTTTACCATCACGTCTTTAAAAGCCTACTCCTACATCGGTCCACGTCGTTGTTTCTTGATACGGTGGAACTCTCTGACAGCTGCCGTTTCATTCTCCCTAGGGTTTGCAATCCCGTGTCATATTTTCAATCCCGGGATTTCGGGATTACATTATCCACATCCCGGGATTAGGATTGGACTATTTATTAAAAATACTTACCAGTAGCATAGTTGAAATTGCATAATAAAACTGAAAATATAATTAAAAATTGATTTAACATTTTTTTAATGAAACAAATAAAAAAAATTATTCATCATAAAAAAACAAATAAAAATAGTACATAATGAAATTAAAAAAAAAATTCTTCATTTCTTGTGTTTTCTCTAAATAAGCTTATAAAAACACAGCTCCTCCAGCGTTTCATCGTTGGAACGGCTTCTTATTTTTGTTACAAATCGTCCTGCCGAAGAAAATGCACTTTCGGATTCCTTACTAGTAGGTATTACCGTCATTAAATAGGAGTATGTTCTTTTCAGGAACCACGTCTTCCTCCTTTTTTAAAAAAGAGACATCTCTTTTTGAATTTTTCATGACAGCGTCTCAAATCTAATAGGCAGAATTGGTGCATATACCTCTTTGATAAATTTATTTAGTTCTTCTGCTACACTTAATGGTTTTTGTATATAAATTGATCCAGTTATCTTCATTTGAAATTGAAGATCCAGTTGCATGAGTTGTTAGTAATGCAATGGGATTTTATGTCTTCCAAGCAGGTCCGCTATCAATTAACGCATTTAATTGAAGTAGGAACTGTGATAAAATCTATTCTTGTGATGTTGGTTATATTATTGTGTAAGCATTGCAGTGAGCCGCTTAGATCTTTGCGACATTCTCCCATATTGTGCATATATATATTTTTTATATATAGCACTTATAATTGCGCAAAAAAAAAATTCTTAGTACAAATTTCAAAACAGAATATAAATTTTTAAAAAAATTAAATTCTTAGAAAATTTTTGTGAGAAAAAAAATTAAATATTATTTAGACAAAAATTAATTCCCAGAATTAGTTATTTTAATCCCGGAATTAGAAAAAACACCGGGATCCCGGGGTTTCAGAATTCCGGGACCTCGGCGCTGAAAACCTTTCAAGATATCTTCCAAAAATTCTAAATGCCTCTGTCCAAGTTAGCTGACATCGGACATCCCGAGGGTGGGAGAAATGTCCTTTTTCTAACCCCACTCGCAATGGGAAGAAAGTTACAGAACAAATAAGAGAAAACATATCAAATTTCACGGTTTGACATACACACCCACATCGAACCCTTCAAGGTTCAACACTTAAGAAAACTAACATTATAAAAGTATACAGTACAAAAAAAGTAAATAAGGTACATTAAATGTAATACGAGATTCACAATACTTTGAAAAAAATTTAAAAATATAACTCAGACAAAAATTAAATCCCGGGATCCCAGGATTTGAAAAATACCACCGGGATCCCGGGGCTGCAAACCCAAATTCTCCCTTTTGCGGTAAGCTTCACAAGAAGTGCTCTCTCATGCAACTTCGGCAGTCTGCAATGCTTATCTGATTGTGGCAAGAGCATCATCTTCCTTTTATTGTGTGTGATATTTGCATATTTTTATGAAATGTGTTGACCCACAGCGCCATCTATTGGCAAATTTTTAGACATTTTTTTTTATTTCAGAGACCTCGAGCGCATCATCTGAAGTGTCTGTTCTCCAAATATGTTTTCTTCAGACCAGTAGAACGGCCTCCAGGGCCCTCTGAGTAGTGGAAGTTTAATTTCGCCAACCCTGCATATCTGTTACTGCAAAAATGCAGTTAATCTACAGATTAGCTAAGTAATCTGCTCATTAACTAGGGTGATCCATTAAAGTGCGGAAAATAGTTTCATTTTTTAAATTACCTAGGTAATCGGTAAATTATTAAAATAATCTGCACACTACCTATTAGGCACTCGTTAAAGTGAAAATAAAATCTTTAGTGAAATAACAGCAAGGTTTCTGTAGGCTTAAATTAAATGAATTTACGAAACAAAAGATAAAATTATGCTTTCTCATTAGTGCAATCTAAAGATTGGTTACTCTTTGAATTACAATAGCAATTGATTTTTGCAACAAGAACACTTAGTTATGGTACCTTCAGGTTCGCAGTCACATTTTTTGAAGCCCTGCCCGGTTTCAAAGGATTCTTTCACTGCTGTTTGACGTAAATATATTTCTACAGAAGTGATATCTTATTCTGGGTTGTGCCCAGGGACGACTTAAGGTATGGCCTAACTGGGCCTGGGTTCAGAGCCTTGCCCTTGGTGGAGACCTTGTTCCGTTCTCGAGTCAATAAGATCATGATCCGAATAATTTTAATGATCAAATATTATTCCCGTACATATTCTCCAAAAAACAAGGAATTTCAAACTGCATGTAAACTGGAAAAAGTGTCAAGATTGTATTATTATATGATGACTCTTGTTCCATACCATAATCAATCATTCAACTCATTTAGCCGAAATGCGACCCTCGATCGAGTCGGTATGTGATGGTGTGAGTCGTATACATTTATTTGTTTTAAATTACCGTTTGTACGAGTATTTGACAATTTATGCTATATACTGTCTGCTTTTGAAGATCCCAGGCACTGGGAGCCTCAAAAAGTCTTAAGACATCCCTAGTTGCGTCAACTTTCAAAATTCATACAGAAAGGAAATGAGAGATAGAAACCTTTGAGCTTTAATGACACAGAAACCGCTTATATGACCTTGCTAAAAAGAGGAAATCTCTTGATTTTGCACTTTAACGGAGTGAATCAGTTAATCTGCAGATTATCTAGGTAATCTGCACATTAAAGGCTTTCGAGGTTTAACGGTAACCTATCGAACATCTTGAAGGTGAAGTAATGTAAATAAAAATAATTGAAAAAAAATGTGATATCATTTCAGAAAACGAAAGAAATTAGTTAAATAAGTTACGATAAAACAAAGTTAATATTTAAAATGACAAAGATGTAGACATACAAGTAAGAAAAGTTTAAAAAAATTGTACAATCCGTCAAGTACTTACTGATTGTTCACATTTATAGCTCTAATTTAACATCCTCCTTTTTTAATTCTTTTTTAGGGAAAAAAATTATTCCATGTATATCTTTAAAATCCGGTAAAAGATAAAATTTATAAAATTAAAAACTTCAGACTTAAAAATGTGTATTTAAAAATATTTAAACTACATCGACTATCTTCACGTTGTACAAAATATATGCGATAAAGGATGCAAATAATAATTTTGACTTTCGCATCCAAATAATTTGTTTGATATACTTTATATTTAAAAAATATACTAGAAAGAGGTATCTTTTTAATGAATTTAAAATTTTTTATAAGATATTGTGAGAAAGTATAACACGTGAAAAAAGAAAGATAAAGAGGGATTTTTTTAGCATGTGATTGAAACTTCAATTTTAATATTTATAGACAATAATAAATTTTAGTTTTATATAAAAAAATGTATGTATAGAATTTTTTCTTTCATTTTTTTGGATTTCACAGTCTATTGATATTTTATGTAACATATAATTTATACACATAATTTTTTCTTTTTAATTTTAATAATTTTTCCATCCAGTGAAATTTTGCTCATAAAACCATCTCAAATGCAGTTACCATAAAGCAGTAAATAATTATGCTAGTTTTGTTAACAAAATTAGCAAACGATTTAAAAACTAATTATTTTTAAAATATGTTTGATTATACTTTAGTCTATTTTTGTATTACTAGGTGGCGCCACGAGGTATAACTTGTTTTCTCTTCCGAAAAATTGTAGAAAAAATCAATATTTTAAAAACGTTGACACTCTTTTAAAATTCTTTTACAATTAACATAATTTCATTTTTGCTTCGTAATTGATTCACATATTTAGATAATTTTTTAAATAAAAAAGATGAAAAATAAATGTGTTAAAATAGTTTAATTCGTAAAATATTATATCACTGCACACTTAAATTATTGAGTAGTGCCATCTATCATGCTACATCATAATTAAACTGAATGCAAAATCGGTTGCAAATTTCATTCTTAAAAAAAAAGAACAAAAGCTTAAAAAATTCCTTTTATTATCCGTCATTATAATGAAATCTAAAGTTATTGATTACATGTTATTAATTTGAAAATCTATCGGGATATAGTTAAAAATTTTTTATGTAACAACAATTGCAAAATTCAAGTCTTAAACTCTGAATACTATTTTTTATTTTTTTTACCTCACATTGAGAGTCAAATTTACTTTTTCTGGTATTCCAATTTAATTCAGAGATCAAAAATTAATTTAAAATTTAATTTTAATATTAAAATTTTTAATATCCCATTTTTTTAAAAAAATAGTATTATTTGCATTTAAAAAAGTTAATTCTGCCTGTTCAGTTAGAGGGGGAAAAATTGTTACGCAAAATGAAAACTGCTTCTATTTTAGAGAAAAATCTTCAAAAAATCGATGTTCAATTCGAATCGATGCAAATTACAATAAATGTTTTTTAAAAACAGTTACTTAATAATATAAAAAACTATTTTTAAAATTATTTTTATACATAAGTGAATAAAAATAAATAGTTACTATTTTAAATAATATAAATTACTTTAATGATGACATAATTTAATTAATAAAACAATAATATTTTGCACAAAATGTGCTAGTGGTAGAAAAACATAGCTTAAAAAATTATTTAAAAAACTTTAACAGGAGCAGGAAATCTAAAGACAAAAGTAATTAATATGTATAAAGTATTACACCATACCATACAATTTATTTTGTAGCTTCAGGCTTTTTTAAATTCTTTTGAAGCTAAAGAAACCTTTTGTTAAATTATTAGCATACATTTATCTATTATACAAATTGATTCGTGGGTGAATAGCCTTTTCTGCAAATTTCAAATAATGCTCTGCAAATATAACTAATTTTAAGGAAATATTTTTTATAATAAAACAATAATATAGTAACATGAATTTATAAATCATTTAAAAAATTTCTATTCGGAATGCTTTTATTTTTTCCTCAATAATTTTTAAAGTTTAATAATAATAAATAAGCCCATTGATGTATTTCAAAAAATATTTTTGTTTAGGGATTTCGCATTAGACAGAAATGTAAAAAAATAACACGTATTTTAATACTTATTTTATTTATTATGAATACGTAAAAAAATACAACAGAGCTTGAACACCTTAAGTACAGATTTTGTTTTTGATGATCTGATGTTCACATTAAAATTTAGTTTTTAACAATTTTTTTAGGAATAGGAAAACAAAAGTTTTCTTATTTCCAAAACTATTGTTTTGGAACTAGGATATTTTGATCGATATTGCAATTATTGTCTTATCCCCTGTTTCCTTCTCTTTTATCCTGTGCTATAACCACACATCTAACTTGCATTTTATATCATCTACTTATCTTTTTGTTTAGCTGTATATATTTATATAACTGAATCTTCATGATGTTGGTGTTTTTCTACGCATCGCGGACTGTATATATATGAAATATATTTGCCCGCGAAAAATTTACATGTTAGTTAGAAATGATTAAATGGTCGTGGCCGAAAAATTAAAAAGGCTTGATCGTGATCACATAATTTATTCTTGCATACTCCTCGTACAAGTGCTAAAATACAAGACAGGGATTATTCAATTATCAAGTTTTTAGAAACAGGGAAAAGCACATTAAAAATACAGTAAAATAGAGTCACATGCTTAAAAACGTGTGAGACATGTGTTTCGAAACGGGGCATTAGGATTTATGAATCAGATGTAAAAATAATGGAGATTCGCAATTTAAGTTATTACACCCCCACACCACCACGTGTGTGTGGGGGGCTGGTCAGTGACGGCTTTTCAACAACAGAATGATCCATCTTTAATTAATTTTAACTTTAATTGTTCATAATTATTTACAAAGCATTTACAGATCAGTTCTTCCTTTCAGGCAAAGGGTAAATCGTCTTCTCAAAGCCCCAACTCGTCTTCAAACAATTGTTAGTAGTTTCACACATAGATTCGTCGCTCGTCATTTTTATGTAACATGGCTTCATACTCTCGAGCGTCTAACCATTGTCAGGCTCCCAAAACACGGAGAGCGCTCCTAGGCATGCGCAGGACAGTTGCGGAAGTGGCTTGGAAATAGCGGTTGGCACCACATATGTGTATATATATACAGATTGTGCCAAAAATAGCTCCTAATATCTGTACAGCTAGATTCCACGTTGGGAGTACATAAAAAAATGTACAAAGAACTGTACCTGTACGATCCATAAATTTCGGTAAAAATATCTTGATTGAGAAGTGATTGAGGAATAATTATGAGGTAAATGATGAAGAATGAATTATGATGCATGTTGGTTCATGTTGGAGCGGCGGCGCATTTCCATGCTCCTGTACGTGATTTGCCGGATATGGCATACCCCTACCACCTGATCTTACAGAGAAGGGGGCTGTTTCTATGTCTGCTAATGATCACCATATATTATATCGTTGAGTTCTTTTCCTATGGAGGTGAACTAAAGGAATGAGTGGATCGAGATGCATAGTGACTACACAAACGGACTTGTTGCTGCTTGTACTTCGGTGGACACCTTGTTGATGCAACGTGTACCCTCATCCATTCCACGGCGCTGTTCAAGCCTGCCTTGATATGAACGGCAGGCACTTTGAACATCTACCTTTATAAGCATTTACTAATACTGCTGTTGATGTGCCTAATACGGTGTTTTTTCCTTGCTTTGGCTGGAATGTTATACTTAGTTTTACAGTCGACTCTCGATAATTCGAAGTTGAAGGGACCAATGAAAAACTTCGAACTTTTAAGAGTTCGAATTATCAAGAGGGTAAGAAAAAATCCCGAAGTACACGAAGTGAAAATTTTTTCTAACGCCTTTAAATTAAAAACTATGTAACAAATCATTAATTGTTGACATATGTATAAAATTATTTTAAAATATTGTTTGATGCATAATTATCCGGGGTTTATATCAGCACGTTTTTCATCAGTGAAAAGCAGCGTTTTGTTTATTATTTTTGTGTAAAAATAATCTTCTCTATCGTTTTAGAAAAATGCGTGTCGAAAACCATTGTCATGTTCGCCATATTACGCTCTACCACTTCGAGAAAGGATGGAAAGCAGCACAGTCATTTCGCAATCTCAACGAACTTTTTGGCAAAGGAACAATCAGCGAAAGTCAGTGTAGGGAGTGGTTTGCCCCTTTCAAATCAGGTGATAACCAGCTTGGAGGATAAGCCAGGGAGAGGTCGGCCATCGGATTTCGACGATCAGGCTCGGAATTGACGATTGGATGACTTGGTGGCCGATGTCAAAGCGTGGATCGCCTCTAAGAATCGTGTCTTCTTCGCTCGTGGAATCGACCGTCTGCCAAGCAAATGGAAAGCAGTAATTGAAGTAGACGGTGACTACGCTCCCGAATAATCGTTTACACATGTCTTTTGTCAAATAGTGTTACTGATTTTGTTAAATAAAATTTGTTGAAAAATCGCCGAATAATTATGCATCAACCCAATATTTTTAAAAAGTACATATTATATATACAGAAGTTAAAAGTCCTGTATTAA